>CM070034.1:163535008-163548975 GCA_036250615.1 Ptychadena robeensis
GCAGTGACTGATCTGTATTACAGGAGAGGCTTGGAGACAAGACCAGTCACTTTGCACAAGGAGAGAGTGCAGCAGTGATTGGTCTGTATTACAGGAGGGGGTGGAGACAAGACCAGTCACCCTGCACATGGAGGGAGAGCAGCAGCGACTGGTCTGTATTATAGGAGGGGCAGAGACAAAACCAGTCACCCTGCACATGGAGGGAGAGGAGCAGTGATTGGTCTGTATTACAGGAGGGGGTGGAGACAAGACCAGTCACCCTGTACATGAAGGGAGAGCAGCAGTGACCGGTTCCTGCAGTTTCTCAGACTTGAGTAGGATCACTTACATCTTATGAACAACATATCCTGGAGTTCTGACTTATCTTGGCTCAATTTGTTCTGTGAAGACATCCATGTCCCCCTTCCACTACCATAAAATTGTGAGATATCCCTTCACGGCCCTACCAAATGAGGTGAATGTCTACACAACGATCCAGATCTAATCACCCCCCTTTCCCTTTATTCTCTATATCCTCAAAGGATAAATACATACATAGAGCGCAGCTAGGATAGAATAGACTGTAAAATTTCCATTTCCCTTCCCTATACCATCGCCGGGCTCATTCCACATGGTTATTGTTGAGCCGAGCATATTACCATCTCCCCCGAGGAAACTTCAGATTGTTATAGGAACTCGCGCAAGGTTTACTTCCACCTTTTCAGCGCATTGCATCCCCCATAATAAATCGCTTAATGCGATCCGCTGAAAGGAGGCGGCAAGCCATAAAAAGTTGATATTGTCCTTCTGGCTCCCAGGTGGTCATGGGAAAAAACCAACCGTACATCCTAGAAATGGGCTCATTAGGAGGGATAACAACATTCAAAGAAGGTAATCGCCGCGCTGAGCGTTTTCTGCCCCCCGGGCGCGTCTGCGTCGCCTCCGGCTGCCGGTTGCAAATGTAATTGAACTTATTTTTACCCTCAGTCCGCATTTTCGATCGCTTGGTCTGTGGAGTCTCCGGAGAGGGCCGCAGCCAGCGCGGCAGGGATGGGATAATATATACAGGGTGTTTTTTTTTCATTTCCTTTTATTTTTTTGCACAAGGAAGGGGCGAGCGCAGCGGGCGGCGGTTGACTGATGCATAGGGAACAGTTATTAATAGGACATATGTTTTAATAGAGCATTGTCAGGCTTAATAGATGTCAGCTGCAGAGGACAGTGCGAGATATCAGACACTTAGCTCATTAATACTTTACTGATAGGAGGGAGAGATACAATCTCAATGACAAGCCGTGGAAAAAAAAAACAATTAATAACATTAAGGATCCCTGGAGTAAATACATCGCGCTGCACGTTATAATAGCGCAGCTGGTTACATAAAAGCTATCCCATGTATGAGAGAGGAATCCAGGCATGGCTTGGTGTCACCTGGTGCCAGGAACCAAAGGTGTCACCAAAGTGGTGTACATGGCGTGCTGTGAGTAACGTAGATGGTAAATTGTAGGGCAATGTATATACTCAGGGGTGCACATAACTTTTGTAGTGAGCTCCTCAGATGAGTACCAGGAGATGGTTTTTGGTACTCACTCTGGTCTCCCTAACTGTCCTCTGTGTCAGCTTCCTGCATGGCAGATTCTGCTGCTGATTAGCGGTCTCCATCCACAGGTCACCAGCTGGCTTTGGGTCACATTTAACTCTCACAGTACATCACTGTTTGAACCCCCAGATCTCATACCTCAGTAGTGACACCCTGACATTTTCTGGCTTAGTACCTAACCCCTGAGACCCCTGCAGTCCAAATGTCATCCTTTCATAGTCATATTCCAGCTGTAACACAGTGCTTTTCTCTTGTCAAATTTTACCCTTACATATGACTGCTCTGACTTTCATCCCCCAGATCTCCAACAACCTGAAAAGTTAAATCTTTTTTTTTTTTTGGATTATTCATTTACGTTCCCAATGTCAAGCCCCCAGCGGCAACCTTTCATAGTTATTCATATTTCCCTGCGGTTATGCAGGTGACATAAATTGTATACATGTAACATTTAGCTGTGGCCGCCCAGACACGGAGCGCCTCCAAGTTGTTAGTACGCATATGAGCTGTGTAACAATAATGCCGGTACGCAGAGCTAGATTTTGGCCCCTTCTGAGTACCAGAGTACCACTTATGTGCACACCTGTCTATACATCGCTAACCGCCAGAGCCTTTGGACATACTATCACTATGTATATACAATAGGTCTAGGTCAGTACAATACATCTAGGTAAGCATATACAGAACCCCAGAAGTGACATTGTTTTTACTTTCCATTGAGCAATGTTGATCAACTACTTTTGTGTAGAGTCTTTGGTGAAAGACTCCCCTAATACAGACCTATCACCTGCTTTAGTACTTGCTGTGATCGGCACTAGAAGTGGCCTTTTCCCCAGAGACTTTTTACCCCACTGACAACCAATAAATGGCGCCCCTAATGGCCACACAATATATTGCAGTTTATGACCCTCCGGTAGCCAGCATATCATCACTTTTGCCTCACATACTGTAGAATCTTTTGTAAACAAAATTTTTTAAAACCAAAAGGTACTTTTATAACTTTTATATTTAAATGTACAGAAAACCCCACACGCAATCTAAAATGGGAACACAAAAACTCTGACGACTGGTGCTCAGCCAAACCCGGAGAAACCCCCCATAAAGCAAAATGTAATTAACTTTCACTGTATGTAAAATATATGAATTGTGTAGCAACTTAATGGGCATTTAATTAATGTAATCTAAAAAGTGTAATTAAATCCGTATGTCAAGTGCGGAGTACATACAGTCCTAATTAGCCGCGATAAACAGCCGAGACGTCGGTAATAAGCATAGATATTAATTCTGCGCGAGCATGTGACGCGGGGAAATAATACAATGGAACTCGCCGAGTGGAAGAAGCGCTGAGCTGATACATTTTTCAGGCTATTAGGAATATTTTCATTTCCCTTGAAAGGAAATCTGAAAGAAAAGCAAGAATTGTCCTTCATGAGATAACTGCGCTTAACAGTAAATAAATAACTGAGCTGATTCGTTATACGCACGGATACCGAGCTAGTCTTGAAGTATTAAATCTCAGCCGCGAATTTTCCTATTGGGAGATGTAATGAGACGGAAAAACATACCTTTGTTTTGAACTGGTTCTCAACCTTGAACGAGCATTTAAAAAGGGGGTTGCCATATTCACTGAAAGCATCAGAGCTGCAGCTAACCATCAGCAGTGCTGATGCCCACAAGCGGAGTGGGAAGTTAGGAGGAAGCTAGGCATACACGGTGTGATTTTCTGTTTGATTGTTCACGAACAAAAAAACCTTTCCTCCTTTGATTGACCCTGCTCCAAAAAGGTTGAACGAACCGGGAACGGACATGTGCATAAAATCCCGGTCGATCATGGAGGCAGATCTGAGATTAGGGCTCCCTTCCTTCACTGTGCAGAACAGACTGTGTTCAGCTCTGCCCCCTGGTCAGCTGAGACACAAGCAAGGGGGTGGAGCCAAACACGGACTGCTCTACACAGTGCGAGGGAAAGCCATCCTATGTCTAGATCCCCGCCCTGCCAAGTGCTGACAAGCAGCAGCTGCTCAATAGGAATCCTGGTCCAGGTGTACACCTGCAAAGTGATGCACATCAATTCTCATGTGATCGACCCGCGATCCAGTGGTGACATCACCATGCGGCAATCTATTGCCCCTACCTCCAACTTCCCATCCTGCACATCCTTTGCAGAAGCAGGAGGGGGAATATATTATTATACATTCCTGGAAGTGAGGTCATGGAATGTTACTTTCGGTATTTGGAAAGTTGAACTCCACTCCACAGCGGCACTTCCACATTCCAAATACAGGAAGACACTTTGTAAAGTCACTTCCAGGGTCGCGGATTTAAAAGGTTGAGAATCACCGGTATATAGACTTAAAGAGGATGTACACCCAAAATGATATTTATATACATGCACAGGGCTGTTTCTCCTGCTATGCTGAGTATGTGGGCCCTGAGGGCTCTGGGGGGGGGGGGGGGGGGGGGGGGGGGGGGGGGGGCCCGATACCTGTAGCTCTACCCAGCATGCACGTTCATTGAAAGCAACAAACAGCAGTGTTGATGCCCATAAACCAGGTAGGAAGTTACGAGGGAGAATGGGTTTGTGATGTCACTTCCTGGGCCGTGGATCTAAAAACGGTTGAGAACCCCAGAATGATTCCTGCCTACGCTGCAGTCTGCTGCTGAGATGTTTCCTCAGGCTCCTCCCACCATGCAAAATTGTAACCTAGTAGCAAATCAGGAGAGAGACTATATATGCAAAATTTTTTGACCCTGGAGGATGATTGGTCAAAGATAGTAACATTTTCTGAATAGAAAAGAAAAGAAGAGTATAGCAGTGTGAACTTTAAAGTTGAATTCCTCCAGAGTGCATACAGTTGTATAGGTGAGTGATGATTTCTTTGGCTGTCTTAGGGGGGATTTACACATCGGTCGGGACCCCCTCCGCTAAGCGTATTGCTTGGTGAGAGGTCCCAATGGAGCACATTCGCTTACCTTCTCGGCGGATGCTGTGCTCTCACCGCGCTGAGCCGTTCCACTGATGCAGGGCTGAACGTAGTGGAGTACTATCAGCCTCTGCATCGGTGGGTGTCTGAACACAGCATCCGCCGAGCAGGTAAAGTCTATCTGCTCCGTCTGGACCTTCCATCAAGCATGTGGAACGGATGTGGAACCCCCCCCTGCCCCCTTAGAATTTGAAAGTGCATTCCAGGCAGAACTTTGTTTAAATGTCTCTTTTCCTCTCCATCGCCGTAGCACGCTCCATTCACAACTTGTTAGGCGTTACTCTGATTTTCCTTAACGATCTGCTGCCTGGAAACGTTCCCAACCTTGTTTTGTCTAGACAGACGGTAATAAAACAAACCGTTGACCCGCCAGGGATGTTTAACGGGTGTATGGTCAGCAGCACATCTCTCTCCGTCTTCGGAGTATCGATTTTCTGAATGACGACCTGACCTCTCCTCTTGTGAAGTGAATGTTATTGTGTTAACGTGGGGTTCACCGGCAACCGCTAATATAATGAGGCGGCTTTACTACGGCACTCGGCTTTACGCTGGGATTTAGTTCACCTCAAGTACCGAGTCAACTTCAGAGGAGATTTGTTTTCCGCTCGGGATTTGCAAATCAATGTGGCCGAAAAAGTTGATGAAGACGATCCCTCATCACCAGTAGCTGTAAACATTTTTTAACTGTTCCACGTGTGTTCTCTGGGGATCAAAAACTTGAGCAAGACATTGTGTTTTATTTAAGGGTTTATTGTAGAATGTAAATCCTTTTCATTGGCCAATGGGATGGGTTTGAAATAATTTAAATAAAGTGGACCTGTAACATCAGGCAGTGTGAGTGGGTGCACTACCACGACCAGATTCATTTGGATGCTCGATGTAACCCCGTCTTTATGGCTTCACAAAATATGCGTTTCTCATACACTCCAAATAAACGATTGTCCACTCTTCCACATAGGGGATATTTACAAGGTTTGCTAGCAGGGCAGGTAATTTACAGGCATTCTGCACCCAATGTAGGGATGGGGTATACAGCTTGGTATCTACAGTTCCGAACAAATGCCTTACCAGCCTGCTGGGAGTGATCCGAGGTTGCCGCAGCTCTCCCCGATGTGGTCTGTCCTGGAGGGGAAGCTTGATCCTGATGTAGGCCTCAACTCAGCTCCAGAGACGCACAGCAATCCACACAGGATGCAGGAACAACAGAATGGCCCAGAATGTTCTGTAGAACCCCATTATATAGACTAAGGAGTGGCCAGTATCAGTAACTGGGCAGATCAGATTCGATACATTGAGAACTGGCAGGGCTTTGTTTGGACCTGTGGTGACTCAGTAGCAGGTGTTTGACACATTACCATATTTTCTAGACAATAAACAAGATTTTTACAGACAATAACCATGTCATGACCAGACCTATGTATATACACATTTGAGTGAATTTCCAATTCACTACAGACCCACCACCAGAAATGAATCATTTCATGAATGGCACTGGAAGTGCTGATAATAGGGAGGGATACATAAAAAAAACAGGTTAAATCTCTAATCTCGACATATTTTCCCAAAGAAAACCATTATAAACGCCCTCAGTGGCCACCCTGAGCTAACCCCCAGAAGCCTGGCAGATATTGATGGAATCTTACATATTATTCCATGGAGCAGCAGGTAAGTTTATTTTTTTAAGATGGTGGGGCGCTACGCCACCATTATAGCAGCTCAGATGTAAGTCAAACTTTAGTTAAGAATTTTTCGATTTTGAGTGATTTTTTGGGTGATTGCAGCAGACTACAGAATTTTCCACCCTCCCTCATCAATGGGGGCTGGGAAACCGAAGCCCCTCCATTACAATGGAGGTCTATGCTGCGGGCCCCCCCCCACACATTCGGTATCTCAGTTGACACTGAAGGGGCGGTTCCCGGACCCTGGAAATTCTCCAGTGATATAGAGAAATATATATATAAACACAGCGCATATCTTTTCTTTTTCTTAATTTGAATGTAAAAGTTGCAAAATTTCTATAAAAATATAAAACATATATAAACGCAGCTTTCCGGGGGATATAGAGTTTTTTCAAACCTGGTTCCAGGTTGAGAGGAACCCAAACTCCGGACGAAACTGCTAGGAAGGTTAAAGCCTGCCATACACACCCCGACAGGTGCAGACAGACATGCTCCGATGACGCCATCACGTTTGCACCCTGGTGCATTATGGGGCCCCTTTAGTCGGCCGGCACCCTTTGTGTGCCGGCCATTAGCTTCAATGAAGACGCCGGTCTTCATTGAAACGAATGCCATCGGCTTCCATCGGCCAGAGATTATCGGACATGTCCGTTCTGTGGCCGGCCGAGCTGTGGGGCGACAGGGATCTGTCGCCCCATGTGGGCACATGCCGATAAGCGGCATGCCCGTCGGTCAGGTGAACAATTGGCCACTTATCGGCATCTGTATGCCAGCCATTAGATTCCTTTCTCATCTTCTCCTTCCCCCTCCAGCTGCTCCCCCCCCCCTCGGCAGCTCACGCTGTTCAGATCTGCATGGGAAGGGAAGGCGTGGTTGGCCCAATGCGCTCGCATATTATAGACATGTTTAAAATATAGAACAGATTCCACCTCATTCACTGGTAGTAAAAAGTCTGAATTTCCCATCCCTACTAGGGAGATTGGTGCCCTGGTCGAGCACCCCCTCTGGGCCCCCCCCAATGAGCATCTCCTGTCACTGCCGGAGAGCTCCCAGAGAAGGGGGGGATGGGGTAAGGACCTTCTCTCCAGGCACTTGATAGGCGGGAGCACTGGGAGGAGGCATCTGACCATCAGAAAAATGTTCGATGACCAGGTGCCATGCCCCAGCATACTGCCACCCTGGGCCACTGTCTATATTGCTAGGGGAGGGCAACTGTACAGGAAAAACATCTTCCCAAGCCATGAATTGAAACTTCATACTGACTAGATTTCACTTACCATACTTTGGGAATCCATCCCAACCAGAGAAGTGTTGTGTAACCAAGTATTTGGATGACAACAATCTGCAAAGACATTGTACTGTGAGTGCACATTGTCACCCTAGGACATTGATGGCCAAATTGAAACCCAAAGCATAATTATGCCGGTATGGCGATTTTACCTGATCCACAGTTTTCCATCCTTTCTGCTTGTGGCTTCGTTCTGATTGGCTGGCAGTGCTAGGGGAGAGCACAGAAGAGAGAATAATAGAACTGACATGTCGGAGACATAATAGGCTACCATTCTCTCCTCTGTGCTGGCTGACAGCTCGCAAGAGGGCTCCAAGTGCCACCTCTGGCACACATGCCATAGATTCAGCATCACTGGACTAGGACCAGTAGTTTCTTCCTAAAAAAAAAGGCCTAAAAAGAAAACCAACGCAGCCACCCCTGGAATGTTAAACTGCAAGTTATGCCATTTCTGCTCTTGGGCCTAGGTTAGCTTTAACTACTTATAGAAATCCACATAGCTGGTGACCCCCACCACTGACATTGCTTCTGTATATGTCATTGACAATGCTAAGACTTGTTAGCCAATTACCCGCCGGTGTTTGCAAAGCGTCTAATCTTATTAACACTGCTTACAAATGGGCTAAAGATTATGCATACCTTTGTGTACATTGAGGGAGATTTCCTTCTTCCATCACAAACCTCCTAGATAAGTTACGGGGACCGTTTCCATCGTATCATCTGTGATCTCCACATTAGTTCTGTATGAAAATGAGTTCCACAGATTTTATCCTCATGTAGGTTCCATTTCTCGAAAATTTACAATTTAATGTATTAATGGTTGGAAGTGATGGGTAAACGTCAGCTGAGGGTGACGAGGGGTGAGGTATGGTCTATCTGCATGTTCCTCTAGATCATCAGTAGGATTGAGGTATGGTCTCTCTGCATGTTCCTCCACATCATCAGTAGGGTTCAGGTATGGTCTCTCTGCGTGTTCCTCTGTATCATCAGTAGGGTTGAGGTATGGTCCCGCTGCATGTTCCTCCACATCATCAGTAGGGTTTAGGTATGGTCTCTCTGCGTTTTCCTCCGCATCATCAGTAGGGTTGAGGTATGGTCTCTTTGCGTGTTCCTCTGTATCATTAGTAGGGTTGAGGTATGGTCTCTTTGCGTGTTCCTCTACATCATCAGTAGGGTTGAGGTATGGTCTCTCTGCATGTTCCTCCACATCACCAGTAGGGTTGAGGTATGGTCTCTCTGTGTGTTCTTCTGTATCATCAGTAGGGTTGAGGTATGGTCTTCTCTGTGTGTTCCTCTTTATCATCATTAGGGTTGAGGTAGGGTCTCTGCATGTTCTTTTTTTAAAACCATCAAACGTCCCCCTCAATCTGGTTTTAAGGGCACGTTCATGGCATTAACTGTTGCCGCAAGGTTGGAAGTACAGACTATAGTTTTCACATGCTAATGAGTGACAGTGGAAAAGGCATGTTAGATACTTGGTTTTGTGATGGGAGCCCCCAACAAAATTATAATTGTGTTATGGTCTAGAAATCTCTAGCCAATGGGTTGGCCATGACCTAGTAATTTATTGCCATATTATAAAAATGTTTTTCGGACTGCTTTAGGTCCCATATATCCTCCCATGTATGAGATATGTATGTCCCATGTATCTATCCCATTGTAGGATATGCTCTCTTAAATTTAGAATTTGTTTAAAAAAAGACCCAGGATGCAGAGTTGGTTGAAATTTGGAAAAAGCAGGCTGAGATGATGTAGAGACACAGGTATCAGACGACAGAGGCCGCAGTAATGCTCAAAACTTTATTTAAACTGCGAGGCCCAAGCAGTGAAAATGGCAAACTGTGTGAAATGAAGGTATAGTTATGGTAACCAGTAACAGTAACCAGTTTCTGGTAAAAGTCCAGGCAAAGGTCCTCAACTGGGTTGCGAGGAGAGTGTGTAGCTATTCACGGCAACTAAAGCGTGAAGATACCAGGTACCGGCTTGCAGGTGATACCGGAAATTGGTATGGCATGCAGAAGTAGCAGGCACCCCAGGGGTCTCCCCATAGTAGTCCAAGAGTGACCCAATGGCTAGGACCATGTTTCTACCCCATCAGAACGACAGTACGGGTCAGAGGTGGCTAGTACGGCAGAGCGTAGTGCGTATTGCAGTAGGGAGCAGCGCATGCTATTTTGCCCACCAGCTTCATGCACGCCAGAATGCACGGTTGGCGGAAGTAGGCAGCAGTCGGGGCAGCTGTGTATGGGCAGCAGGCTCCTTCCTTTCTATCTCCAAAAGGCGCTGCCCCAGAGGCATAGCCCTTCCTTAAGTATTTGGGCTGACCCGGGGCATGCTGGTCCAGCATCTTAAAGGGGATCTCACCCATACAATACAACCTCCGGCCACTACACTGCCAGGAACTGGGTTTGGGGGAGAATCAATATTTTGAAGGAGTAGATCCATTGATTGTAACCTACTGAACCATGGACAATGTACCTTGCTATGCACTAATAGAGCAGTGACATGTTCACCACCTAGTGGTGTCCCATCCTTGACCAAGGACGCATGGCGGGTTAGGTGCACCACCTGGCTCTGGAATTTGTAGTGACCACCTGATGACCTGCTGCTTAAGGATTTGGGTGATGTCCAACTGGAACACTATGCCAATGTATTGGCCTACATGAAAGCATACTAAAGCCCCCCATACACCTTTAGATCACTCCATACAATTTCCTTTAGATCTACCAAAAACTAAGTAGTATAGTGGCCTCTCTGATAGAATACATAGTGATTGGAAGGTTTAGAAAGGCGCTCATATTACATGGTTTTGGTAGAAGAAAAGTTGATTGTACAGAAATTGTATGGCAAGATTGTAAGGTGTATGGGGGCCTTAAGAGCCGTCCATGTAAATCTTAAAATATTTGATCCCACTGTGTAGTCTTCAGATCTCCATAAACACTGCAATAGTCAAACTCGGTACAAACAGAGCCATTTATATCCGCCTCTGACATGCCAGCGTCGCTCTCAGACTTTAACAAAAATTTCAGTCACGTTGCCGTGTTTCCACTTTCATTTCAAGGTCTGTTAGAAATCAATAGCTATCTGGAGAATGGCGGTTTATGGTTTCTTACAAGAAAACCCAGGGGGCACCCGGGCTAACCTCTCACCCCGCACTCTGCGCTCCGCCACTTAAACGTAACAGCAGACGGGGACCTTTTGGCGAGATACAGTGGATTATTATAATTAAATGGCTTAAAGGATTGTGACATGACTGGTCGGAATGAATGCATGGCACAAATGATTAAACAGTCTGAATCCGGAGAATCTTGACATCAGGCTTAACCCTTGATAAACATTTAGAGGAAACAGTGAGGTCTGCAGAGAAAATAGAATTAACGGAAAAAGAGACAAATTTATATCGCTGACAGTGGAACCTCGGGCGGGATCCTGATCATCACTTGTCAGGTTCATGACCTGGAACAGGAACATGAGGAACAACAGTTGTCCTACTTGATATACACAAGTTTGCTCCAGGTCAGTGACCCCCCTGTGTAATGAAGAAAGGATGAGGATGACAGCCCTGGCACCAATGGCATCTATTATACTTCATCTATTCTTCAGTTAATTCTCACTAGCTTAGGGTAACATGTGCATTGGGCATAAATAAAGTGAAGGGCACCTTTGTTAGGTTCTCATCTCTTTTCACAATTTTTCTTGGTTAAAAATCTAGGGTCAGAAGCAGTGTCCCAGGAGAGGACTTGCTTATTGATCTACCATGCTGGACCACTAGACTATCCTAACACCTAGATCTGCCAATGAAATCCCTGCAGTAGAACACCTCACACTTGTTCCTCTCCACCACCAATACTTGACCTCATAAATGCACTTTCGGCTGCAAAACCACCGTAGCGTTGCCCGGGGCAATCACCAGAGCAACCAGATCCTTTTCGATTTTCTCTATGCCCAATTCTGTCACACAGCTTGCACACAATAAACGGACTGTCCACACAGCTGGTTAGGGGGTACATTTTTAGTAAAGGAGTATATTCAATCTTAAGGGACTACAATCCAAGCACACTAACCAGCTGCTCAGGGATGTGGCTGATGGCCCTTACCCATTTGAAGAGAGGCAAGAGGTTACACTTGTAGTGGAGGTATCTTCACCCAGACCCTGGCTGGGAACACTGTTCAGGAAGGCTGCAGGAGAAGGAGAGCTTTTTAAAGTTGGGAACCTTAAACTCCAAGCTCTGCAGTGGGCAGAAGCCCAGGCAAAAGACCCAGGAAAATAGTAAGCTAGGTAGCTATATAACCTCTGCCCAGAGGAGGGATTAAGCCAGAATCCAAGCAGAGAACTTAATCAAAATAGGGGGAAGAGGAGCCATGACCTCACCCCTGGCAGCTGCTGTACAGTAATAGATACATTTCTTAAAGGTATATGCACATTTTTTTACCATGTCGTGACCAGCTATATACAAATACAAATGTACAGGTTTTAGTGCATTTCACTATACTACAGCACCAACACGCCAAATTATTTTGGGAAGCTTTCAAAGATGAGTAGAGGCTGAGGAGCGGGACAGAACCAAAATATTTGGACATGGTTTTAGAATAGGATGACCAACAAGGGAGAGGGTTAGCTAAATATTTCCCTAGTTTTACATATTACAGTAGTGACCTTTTCTCTGTCCACTTCATCCAGAAGCTCTGTGTAAGCTCCAAAATGCTCTAAATGGAGCTTGCACTAGCCCAGTGGTTTCCAAACTGGGGGGCATGAAGGCATTCCAGGGGGGTGCTGGACCTCATTCTTAACCTGTGTTTCAATAGTGAGGGGGGGGGCTTGATAATGTTCTTAAATAGAAAAGGGGGGCCCTGCAAGGAAAGTTTAGCAACCACTACACTAGCCTAAGGATGGTCTTGCTGTTCCATTGCAACACTATTAATCCAAGCACAAGCATTGTCATATGAAGGGAATGGGGGGTAACTCATGTGCTCCTCAAAAGCACCAAGCGGGCTTTTTACTGGATAAATGGAGTAATAACATAAAGCGCGATATGTTGCTGCTTTCTCTGCAATTGTAGACATATTGGGCCTTCAAAAACAGAAGTTTTGGGGAGGGAGGGGGTACAGGCCCTCTTGATTGATAGTGACACCAATATCAAAAACAGTATCATAAATGGCACTGACACCCATTCAAAGACAATCCTTTGACCCCACCTTGTGTGGTTTGCCTTCTTCTCTTGAACTGCGGCAGAACACATAAAATATACATCAATATACATTGATTTCACGTGTATGTTCTCTCACGGAAAAAAAGTCTCCCTTATGCTGGAAGCCGCTGGATGCGGTCCAAAGTCCTCCCAGCATCTCCCATCGAAAAACCGAGAGGCTCAGCATATTTTTCGCTTCCTCTGGAAAGCTGAGAAAGAAAGTCGGGTTTGTTCCACTCTTCTCTCGAGGACAGCCCCGAGGCCATAATTAACTGATACACAGGAACAGAAATTTGCTTTTAGGGAGTGAATGTGAGATAAAAAAGAAAAAGCTTATGAAATGTGTTGTGCTTCCTTGTTGGTTTAGAAGAAGCTTAGATATGCAGTTTACTGAATAAAGGTCAGGCATGCAAAGGATTATGGGTAACAGTAAGTCTGATTTATAAAAGCGAACAACTAAAATATTAACTATATTAACTATAAAATATTAACTGTAAAAAACATTGTAAAGTCCTATTCCATGTTATGTGTACCAGGATGAAAGGTGTTAAATGTCCTACGGCCAAAGCTTTAGAAGAGAGCAGTGGTCTCTCCGCAGAGGTATGACGCAAGCCTTTTATATAATCAAAGCAAGACTTCAATGAGCAGGGTACTGGGAGCTCTGTTGTAACTTTTTAGAAGGACCCCTTCTTCACCGAAAGCCTTTGTAGCATGGTTGACCATTAAGCCCCCCATACACCACATACAATTACCATGCAATTTCTGTACAACCAACTTTTCTTCTACCAAAACCATGTAATATGAGGACCTTTCTACACCTTCCAATCACTATGTATTCTATCAGGGAGGTCACTATACTATACAACATAGTTGTTGGTAGGTCTCATGGAAATTGTATGGAGGAATCTAAAGGTGTATGGGGGGCTTTAGAGATGGTAAAATTTTTAGACTAGCTGACTTTGTGAGCTGATTGCAAAGCCTCCGAACGTGGTATCATCACCAAAATTAATGGAGATGTAGAGAAGGGTTCTGGAAACATTGGAAAAAAAGTTTTGCTCTAGCATGTGTAGTTATTGCATAAATTAAGTTCAAAGTCAAAGTCGACTTTCGAAAATTTTGACTTGACTTTGAACTTCATTTATGCAAAAACTATTTATGTTAGAGCAATACTTTTTATTGTAGTATATCCCCCAACCCTTCTCTACAGGGAGTGCAGAATTATTAGGCAAATGAGTATTTTGACCACATCAT
>CM070034.1:163549075-163570497 GCA_036250615.1 Ptychadena robeensis
CTATTACAGCTCATACAGCAAATCCAAATTTTCCACCTCATGTGAATTTTTGACCTTATGTGAACTTTAGGCTTTATGCGAATTTTTGAGTGTTTTATGCAAATTTTAGGCGTTATGCGAATTTTCGACTTCGACTAGAAAAAAGTCGAAATTTCGCAGTCGAATCGAAAATCGATTGGGAAACTCAAAATTTAGGTAGAATCAAATTTTATTCATTTCGACCATCTCTATTAAGGTCCCAGTTAGATGAGGGTTATTAATTTGAATTCGAGTTCGCTGGATTGTGTGACTGTTTCGAGTGGTAATGTTATCTTCTGCAGCGATCAGATGTAACCAGTCACGCTTGGTATTTGCCGAAGGTTTGTGAAGTTGTCAAGGCGCAGCAGATTTCTTGCCGAGTCCCTAATAAATATCCCACTGTGTTTCCATTTCCTTTGTAGGATAACACAAGCCCCAGATAATACGTTTTGCGCAGCAGCTGATGGAAAGAACACAAAGCCTGAAACTCTGTTGTTACATAACCGGACACAGCGAGCTGGGAATAGGAATTGTCAGATCAGCTGTCAGATTTAGTGAGTCTGTTGACCCCAAGGAAGCCTTTTTTTTTGTATGCAGCCCGCTAAGAGACTGTGCATGGACGAAGGTGCAATCAAATCATCCAACAGAAATGAAAAAACAACAAACACCTTGTTGAGTTGAGTTTAAAGCCAGCTGTGCCACAGATTTCACTGTCCACAGCAGCTGAAAAATCTTTATGATCCAACATACTATGTCCAAGTCTGCGTTCAAGAGCGCTCTGGTGCAGGTTTTCATCCATGATGTCTCTGTACATTGCTGAAGTCATCTTTCTCTTTATCCTGCCTAGTCTCCCAGTTCCTGCTGCTACATCCCCACAGTATGATACTGCCACCACCATGCTTCATTGTAGGGATTAGGGATGGTCGAATTTTTCGACTTTCTAACTTTGTGAGCTGATTGCAAAACCCCTGAACATGGTATAATCACCAAAATTGCTGGAGATGTAGAGAAGGGTTGTGTGAACATTTGAAAAAAAAGTTTAGCTCTAGCACATGTAGTTTTTGCATAAGTTAGGTACAAAAACAAAGTCAAAATTCCGATTTTCAAAATTTTTACTTGATTTTGAACTTAACTTGTGCAAAAACTATTTGTGTTAGAGACATACTTTTTTATAGTATACCCCAACCCTGCTCTACATCTCCAGCAAGTTTGGTGATGATACCATGTTCAGGGGCTTTGCAATTAACTCGAAATCGCCGAATTTATAAAATAAATTCGACCATCTCTAGTAGGGATGGTATTGTCCTGATGATGGGTGGTGCCTGGTTTCCTCTAAACATGCCACCTGGCATTCACACCAAAGGGTTCAATCTTTGTCTCATCAGACCAGAGAATCATTGTTTCTCATGGTCTGAGAATTGACATTCAGGTGACTTTTGGTAAAAAACAAAAACTTATTATTGTTCCGCCGTGTCCTATTGGTACAGGCTCTCCGGCAACTTGGTGACTTTCAAGGCATTCAAACAAAAATATTGTAAACAGTTTATTCCAAGAATCTCATAATCCAAAGGTGAAACGAAACAATAAGAAGGTTTTGTTTTTTGATGTTAGTTGGGATGTGGCATCATACATTTTAGGTTAATAGAGAGACCATTTTTGGTTATATAACTTTTGGTAAACTCCAGGCGGCTGCCATGTACCTTTTACTAAGGAGAGGCTTCCGCCTGGCCACTCCCCCATACAGGCCTGATTGGTGGATTGCTGCAGAGATGGTTGTCCTTCTGGAAGTTCTTCTCTCTCCACAGAGGACCTCTGGAGCTCTGACAGACTGACCATCGTGTTCTTGGTCACCTCCCTGACTAAGGGCCTTTTCCCCCAGTTGGTCAGTTTAGAGTCCTGGTGGTTTTAAACGTCTTCCACTTACGGATGATGAAGGCAGCTGTGCTTATTGGAACCTTCGAAGCAGCAGAAATTTTTCTGCAACCTTCTCCAGATTTGTTCCTAAAGACAATCCTGTCTCGGAGGTCTACAGACAATTCCGTTGACTTCATGCTTGGTTTGTGCTCTGACATCAACTGTCCACTCTGGGACCTTATATAAATAGGTGTGTGTCCAAATCATGTCCACAGGTGGACACCCATTATCCGCAGATACATCTTAAGGATGATCAGGGGAAACCGGATGCACCTGAGCTAAATTTTGAGCTTTATGGCAAAGACTGTAAATACTTATGTACATGTGCTTTCTTAATTTTTTATTTTTAATACATTTGCCAAAACTTTTCTCACGTTGTCATTATGAGATGTGTGTAGAATTCTTAACCTCCCTAGCGGTTGAGACGAGCCTAGCTCGTCCGAGCTTCAGGCTCGTCTCAACCGCCGGGAAAGCAGGCAGCGGGGAGACCCTATGCCTCCCCGGAAAGCTGCAGCGATTGTCTTCATCGCTGCAGCATTTCCGGGTTGGCGGCACAGCCCCGATCGCGTCACGGTGACGCGGAAGGGGGCGGGGGGGGGGCGGCGCCATAGACCTCCATGTTAATGGAGGAGCGCCGGCTTCCCCTCTCACGCAGCTGTTGTCAGTAATGACAACAGCTGCGCGTAGAGCTCCGGCGAGATGCCGGAAACGGCAGGCAGTGTACTCTGTACACTGCTTTGATCGCCCGTATCGTGCCGTTGTAAACGGCGCGATAAGGGGCGGTGCGCTAGGGAGGTTAAGGAAAATCAATTATGTAATACTTTTAGGAATAAGGCTGCAACATCAAAAGTGATGCACTTAATGTCTTTTTTTTTTTATATGCCTTATTCACAATGCCCATTGACAACCCTAATTCCCCTTTAAGCTAATATCTTGTTTTTTTCTCCTCTAGACCAAAGTTCTGCAAAAAGCTAAAGAAGCGTAAGCAAATTAATCAACTTCCTGTCAAGGATGTGGCGCTGTGTGTGCGAGAATTATCACTATTCTGTAGTCTTTGTGGTGTTATGACACAGTTTTAATTTAATTCTCTCCATGGGTATATTTCGTTTGACACTTCAAAAGTTATTTTTTTCCCCTCACATAACTTTGGTCCATTTAACATTTAGAACAAGCCGGAGACGTAAACGGCTTTGAGCAAGAAAATA
Source organism: Ptychadena robeensis (assembly GCA_036250615.1). NCBI lineage: Eukaryota > Metazoa > Chordata > Amphibia > Anura > Ptychadenidae > Ptychadena > Ptychadena robeensis. The sequence goes on from CM070034.1 coordinate 163,552,213, forward strand.
AATAAATCACTGCTGCTCCTGCGTATGAGGAGAGGGGAGAAACATTTAGCGGAATATATTAAAAATTTGGTACCGTTCGCTTTGGAGGAAAAATATTTGTTAAACATTTCAGAGCTGAGTGATTGCGTCCTTCGAGTTTTGTTGAGGCTTCAGAATAAAAGTCCTATGTGGGTCGGCTGGAGGATGTGAGCAAAGCGTCTGTAGTGTATGAGATAAGGTAAGTGATCTTGTAGACTGTTAAATAAGATATATTATTTAGAGATGGTCAAATTTTTTGACTTGCTAACTTTGTGAGCTGATTGCAAAGCCCCTGAACATGGTATCATCACCAAAATTGCTGTAGATGTTGAGAAGGGTTGTGGAAACATTTGAAAAAAAAACGTTTTGCTCTAGCACATGGAGTTTTTGCATAAATTAAGTTACAAAATAAAGTCGAAATTCCGATTTTCGAAATTTTGACTTGACTTTGAACTTCATTTGTGCAAAAACTATATGTGTTAGAGACATACTTTCTTTTTTGGAGTATTCCCCCAACTCAACCCAACCTCTCTACATCTCCAGCAAGTTTGGTTTGATACCATGTTCAGGGGCTTTGCAATTAAGTCAAAATCATCGAAATGGTCGAATTTTTGAAAAATAATTCGACCATCTCTAATATTATTATCATTAGTTCCAGTGTCCTATTTAGACATCATTGTGCTACATTTAACTCTACTAAGGCTATGTCTCCACAGCGTTTTGTGATCCGTCAGGACCCCTACGTTAGGGCAGTGCTTGGCGGGGGTCCCAACGGATCACATACACTTTACCTGACTGGCGAATGCTCTGTTCGGAGCCGATCCGCCGATGCAAAGGTTAACGTAGTGCAGTATGTTAAACCCTGCATTGGCAGATGTCTGGACAGAGCATGTGTATGTGATCCATCGGGACCCCCACCAAGCACTGCACTTAACATAGGGATCCCGATGGATCACAAAATGCTGTGGAGATATAGCCTAAAGGTCCCCATCCACGTCCCGTGGCGTCATCCGGACATTACCACGTGGTGTTTGAACGGGTCATCTGTCGAGCGCTGCATGGTGACATCACAATGACGACCAGCGACTGGACAGGGATCAAAGCACCACTTTAGGTTCTCAATTCCCGGTCAATCCTTTGGGGTGACGTTCGAGCAGGATTTAAGGACATGTCTGTTACCTACTCGACAGACCTGTCTTCAAGCGGGATCAGTTGATGAGGAAACGCATCCACGGCTAGATTTGTTTATAGATTAGAGCACAATCAAGCGCGGTGAATGCACACGTTGCTTGATTGTGCTAGAATCCATTAAAAGGACACTTAGCCATTTAGTGTCCTCCATACTGAACCCAAGGGTCTATACAATTGGTGGGGGGTAAATGACGGATGGTCATGTACAAGCAAATTTTTGTTGGCAGAACCAGTGAGTACTCCCATCTCAAACTCTGTTGAAGAACCACTAAGTACACCTAAATCAAACTCTGTTGGAGAACTAATGAAAATATTCCCCTCAATATCTAGGAGAAACAGTTATTACAGTCACCTCAAATTATATTGGAAAACTAGCAAGTACACCCACCTCAAAGTACACCCACATTTGTTGGAGAATCATCGTGTACATCCACCTCAAGCTTTGTTAGATGACCAGTGAGTACATCCACCTCCAACTATGGAAGATTAAGAACCAGCAACTAATGCCTGCCATACACATGCCGATAAGCGGCCGATTTTTCACCTGACCGACGGGCATGCACGCTCGCGCCGTCGGTCAGTGGAAAAATCGGCTGCATATTGGCGTGTGCCCACATGGGGCGACAGATCCCTGTCGCCTCAAAGCTCGGCCGGCCAGAGCTTTGTCCGATCTTCTCTGGCCGATGCAAGCCGATACCATTAGCTTTAATGAAGACTGGCGTCTTCATTGAAGCTAATGGCCGGCACACAAAGAGTACCGGCCAACTGAAGCAGCCCCATAATGCACCAGGATGCAAACGTGATGACGTCATTGCGTTTGCATTCTGGTGCATATCAAAGCATGTCTGTTGGCCCATCTGTGGGTGTATGGCAGGCATAACTCACCTCAAGCTCTGTTGTAGAACCAGAGAGTATATCCACATAAAACTCTGTTGAAGAACCAGTAGGAACACCCACATCAAGTTCTGTTTACTCTCTCAGAGGACCAGTCTTCTGGAAAATGAGTATGCACACCTCAAACTATATTGGAGAACGATTGAATACCCCCTCCTAAAACTGTTCAAGAATCAGCGAGTGCACCCATATCAAACTATGTTGGAGAACCAATGTGTACATTCACCTCAATCTCTGTTTGGGAACCAGAGATTATATCCACCTAAAACTCTGTGAAGAACCAGTGAATACACTTATCTCAAATTATACTGGAAAACCAGCAAGTACACCCATCTCAAACTCTGTTGGACAACCAGCAAATACTCCCACCTCAAACTGTTAGAGAGCCATCCTGTACATCCACTTCATGCTTTGTTATATGACCAGTGGTAAAATCCACCTCCCACCTTTAGTGGAGAACCAGCAAATATATCTACTTTTTAACTATATATCCGTGTTGGAGAACCAGTGAGTACACCCACCTGTGATGGCCAAACTGCTCACCCAGCAGTTGGTTTTGCTGGACCATGGCACTGGCAACAATCACACTGGCACTGAGTTCTGTTCCACGGGATGGGGGTCAGGCGCCACCCCACTCAAAACCTGGCACGGGTGAGTGGCGTAAACACAGATGGCTGCTTGTAGCTGCGGCTTAAATAAATATTGCATGCTTTTGCGCTTCCCGGCTGCCTGCACGCCAGACTAGTAGTAGGCCTCAGAAGGGACAGTGTTCTCAGTTACTTCATCTCCATCAGACTCTTCACCCCCTCCTTGGGGGCAATCCCCTCCCTTATTTTGCCTGAGAACCCTGGAGCATCATGATCCATGACCTTAAAGGGGACACTACCCAAACTTTGCAGGCCCACGTCACTACAGGATCAATGGGATGTTTTAAGAAATTAAAATGTTATCAATGTGTAAACAAATCCTTTCTTTTCCTTCCAGACCTTGTTCATACACTTCCTGTTATAAGCTAGCCATACATTGTCGGATTCCATGGCCGATCGATCACCTATCCGATCGATTCCGGCGATCTCAGCCGGAGGTCCGATCGATCGGCCAATTAAGTGTGTCCGATCGCTACATACCACCTTGTCCCACGGATTGTTGGACGATTCCGTGTCCGATCGCTTACTTCCCAAATGGCAACTCCCCCTGATGTGTGCAGAATCGGATCAGAAAGACCAACATGTTGGTTCTCTGTCTGATCCGATTCTGGGCCCCCGAACGATCGGACGTGATCGGACGGACAAGGTGGGCTTCACGCGATTCCGGGGCGATCGTTTCGCGTGCACGCGCCCGGAATCGATCGTCCCGGAATCCGCTGGGAAGCGGACCAGTGTATGGGGGCCTATAGAGTGACAACACTGTAGTCTCAATACTTTGTGATTTGGAATATAATGAAATAGCTGATCAGGTCAGAGACACTGGAGGCCGTGGATCAGCATGATACTTGGTACAAGGCAAGGTTAGCATTGTCTGGATTCCTCTCCGCCAGCCTCCTCTATGATAAGTGTGGGACGTGTGGAATGCCTGGCAGGAATTTGTCAGAGGTTTATAGCCGTGCTGTTTAATAAAAGTGGAAATGAGATAAGAATGAGAAGATGAGGGAGATCGATCTCTGAGCATGAAACACAATTTGATCCCTTATCAGTTTTTTTCCCTGGCAGTTCAAATGGCAGAAATATGATATCATTTTGGTGCGCCAGATGAAGGATACGGGGTGATTGATGACCGTGGTGACATGCGAGGAAATAATGATGGTCCGCGAGCAAATGTGATTGTAAATAGAAGCTGGAGATTGAGAGGTGATAATGTAGGGAGGCAGAAAAATTCCGGATGTATGGCATTTAAATTCCCTACGTCCTACTTATGTGCTTGCTTTAAGGTACCCATACACGTATAGATGGGCGCGCAATCCATGACCTGTTAGAGCGCAGTGTGTAACGTCACAATCATTGGACGGGAATCAAGGCGCGTCACTTTAGGTGCTTAACCTTCTTAGTGTTCATGACGAGCCCATCTGGTCCAGAGTTTGTGTGAAGAACAAACTCTGGATGAGCTGTGCTCCCATGGAAGCTGCATATCCCCGGAAAGCTACGGCGAGGGGCGATGCTGCTTCATTGATCGTGACGCGGAAGGGGGCGAGGGTGAGCAGTGCCATAGACCTCCATGTTAATGGAGGGGCCTCTGCTTTCCAGCCCTCCCAGCTGGTGTCATGAATGACACTGGCTGTATGGAGAGGGGAGGGAGGAAATGGCAGGCAGTGTACCTCGTACACTGCTGCCATTGCCTGTGCCACACTGTTAAAAACGGTGCGGTACAGGCAGTGCGCTAGGGAGGTTAATTCCCGTCCAGTCAGGATTAACGGACATGTCAATCAATCTGCTCAAAGACAGGGGTGGCTGCGTTCGATGGCCTTGCGATCTATGGCCGTGAGTGCGCCCAACATGATCAAGCGCACATATAAACATGTATGGGCACCTTTAGTTCAGGCCAATTTTTAATAGAATGGAAAGTTGAGAAAAAAATACCTTTCTTCGAACAGGATCGATTCCGCTTGTAAAAAGATTGATCGGACCGGAAACGGACAATCCAGGTCGACCACAGAGGCAGAGTTGAGAAAGGCACACAGGATTGGCTGCAGAGCCCCTCCTCCTTCCCCTGAACTCTGACTCTAGCAACTGGGTTCGGCTCTGCCCCTTTGCCTGTGTCAGCTCCGCCTGTCAGCTGAGAGCTGAGACACAGGCTTGGGGGCAGAGCCCAGCACGGCTGCAACTTGCAGAGTGTGGGGTGCATCGTGTGAGTCTCTCTCAGCTGCCTGTCAGCAGCTTCCAGACGGGTGTACCGGGTCCCTATCGAATGGGAATCGATGTGCAAAGTGGTGCAAATTGATTCCTGTTTGAATGTCCCGCAATCAAGTGCAGTGTGTTGACATCACCAGAATAAGCCACCATGATGAGACACACCCATGATTTTTGGGATTGGGAGGGATTCAAAATAAAAAATATTTCACAGAAAGATTAATTCCAAGCTCTCAGTAGTGAGTGTATACATGCTGTCTACTGGTATTTACGCGGAGGAGGGGCAGTGCTGTGAGCCAGAACAAGTCTTTTTTAAGGTGGCCATACACAGGTCGACTTTTTAATCAATTCCCACACAACGATCACTGTGCGCATTCGCGGTAATCAATTGTTCTTGAATTGATTGCTCCCAGCCTTTCTTCATGCAGGATTAATCGGAGAAAGCTTTATTAAACAGGTTGGTTGGTAAACCCTGTTCGATTGCCATTACTTTGGAAGGGGGCCTAAGTTTTCCCTTTAAAGTATCAAACGGAATACATTGCCAAAGTGGTAGATTCTCCGTTCACTCAATGAAGCTCAGTAATGGTGACAACATCACGCTTCACTCAAGCGCCCATTGATTGAAGAAAATTGGCACATCTATGTCAACCTTAAGTGTCTGTCCCATCCACTGACTGGTATACAGCATGTCCGATCAGAGAGGAAGCATTGCTGACCGATCAGAGACTCACAGACTCATTCCAGGCTCCCGCAGTGTCTGTATACATGTTGTTAAATCAGGAGAAGGGGCAGTGCTGAGAGCCTGAACAAGCCTCTCTATGTCTATGTCTCATAGCACTTACTGGTATACAGCATGTTTGATCAGAGGGGAAGCATTGCTTACATCCTGAAGACTCACAGACACATTCCATGCTCTCAGCAGTGTCTGTATACATGTTGTATAATCAGGAGAAGGGGCAGTGCTCAGATCCTGAATAATCCTCTCCATGTCTATGTCTCATAGCACTGACTAGTATACAGCATATCTGATCAGAGGGGAAGCATTGCTGACATCCTGGAGACTCACAGACTCATTCCAGGCTCTCAGCAGTGTCTGAATGCATGTTGTTTAATCAGGAGAAGGGGCAATGCTGAGAGCCCGAACAAGTCTCTGTCTCAAAGCATTGACCGGTATACAGCATGTCCGATCAAAGGGGAAGCATTGCTGAAATCCTGGAGACGCACAGACTCATTGCAGGCTCCCAGCAGTATCTGTATACATGCTGTTTAATCAGGAGAAGGGGCAGTGCTGAGAGCCCGAACAAGTCTTTCTAACTTTGTCTCAAAGCCCTTACTGGTATGCAGCATGTTTGATCAGAAGACATCCTGGAGACATACAGACTCATTCCAGGCTCTCAGCAGTATCTGTATACATGTTGTTTAATCAGCAGAAGGGGCAGTGCTGAAAGCCTAAACAAGCCTTTCTATGTCTATATCTCATAGCACTTACTGGTATACAGCATGTCCAAGCAGACGGAAAGCATTGCTGACATCCTAGATACTCACAGACTCATCCCAGGCTCTGTATACATGTTGTTTAAGGAGAAGGGGCAGTGCTAAGACTGGAAACTCAAAGCACAGTGGGCAGTGGGGAGAAACACAATCTCCTGCTCTCACCATTGCCCCTCCTCCCTTGTGGCCATTTCGAAGAGCCCTGAAGGTGTCTCTTATCCTCTTCTCAAACATGTTTATTTGGATGTACAGTTTCCTCGGATTTAGAGTGATAAATGCATCTTATAGAGCGATAAACGTGGTAATTGTATCCACTGAGTTTTATTGACATCTAGACAGAGTATCTACATTGCCTTATGGAAATACACAAGTGTACCGCAGCGCCAGAAAAATAATTGGCCCAAAAAACGACTCAAAATATTTACTGGCAGGAGCGACGCGCGTTTCCTTTCAACTCATCAGCAGCATACGGAATGTACATTGACGGACGGCGCGGATGATAATTGCTCGGAGAAGGTCTTCGGAGCTGGCTGTGTACCGTCTCTTTTTTGTTTTGGAGACGCCCACGCGTTCAACTACCACCCAAACGTCTCCCTTTCATCTCCTTCCTCCAGTCTCTTTGCACTAGGGCTTCGCCAAAAGTCAAACGCGTACATCTTTATTTCAAACATCTCCCGACATGAAAAAACGCCTTTTACTGGAGAAAACGTTGTTTGAACTGCAGCCAGAATCCGCAACAAAGTCTGGAACACTCGAAGTTTTACTTTGCGGGTCGTTTCTCATGTTTGAACGCGAATCTCGTGTCTTCTAAGAGCAGAGCGGAACTCCTTCATCCTCACCGGTACTTATTAGCGAGTGAGGGTTTCAGGAAAAGTTCCAGCTGAGAGAACTTGAAGAGTATCGGTGGGGATGAGCGACCATTTGAAGTTTGCTGAGCACCAATAGGCGTGCCAGAGTGGGCCGAACACACACATTGCCAACTTGTCTTTCGTGGAACATTTGCAATGTCTTATTCTGTTTAGAGAAGAATGCCAAGATTCCGATCCCACATTTGTAGTTATCAGATGTACAGGGAGACTCTGGACTAAACTAATTGTACAGGAAGACTACACCCTACTGGGGACCTCCTCTGTCCCACCATGACTGTCCCCTGTGTACACACCCAGCTCCCAACCGCATATGGTTATGATTGAGTCTGGTGGTGTGGAGGATCTCAGTGTCCTGTACAGAGCCCTGACCTCAACCCTACTGAGGACCTTCTCTGTCCCACCATGACTGTCCCTGTTGTACACACCCAGCTCCATACAGACATGGTATGATGAGTCTGGTGTGGAGGTATCCAGTGTGTCTGCGAGAGCTCTAAACCTCACCCTACTGAGGACCTGCTCTGCCCCACCATGACTGTTCCCTGTGTACACCCCAGCTCTCATACGACATGGTATGATGAGTCTGGTGTGGAGGATCTCCAGTGTCTGTTACAGAGCCCTGACCTCACCCTACTGAGACTCTCGTCCCACCATGACTGTCCCATGGTACACACCAGTCCATACAGCCATGTATGAGTCCTTGTGTACACACACCAGCTCCATACAGACATGTATGATGTTCTGTTGTCCTGTACGCGTCATGACCTCACCCTACTGAGCGACCTCTGTCCACCATGACTGTCTCCTGTGTACACACCCAGCTCCATACAGACATGGTATGAGAAATCTGGTGTGGAGGATCTCTAGTGTCCTGTACAGAGCACTGACCTCACCCTTCTAAGGACCTTCTCCATACAATTATCACTGCCCCCTGTGCACATGCCCAGCTCCATACAGACATGGTATGACTAGTCTGTTGAAGAGAACTTGAGTGACCTTCACAAAGCCATAACCTCATCCCATTGAGGATGTTCTCTGTCCCACCATGAGTGTCCCCTGTGTACCCAATCCAACTCTACAGACATGGTATGATGAGTCTTTGAATGGCATGTAAAACAAGCTCATTGGCTATAGGTGGAATGGTCGGGTGTCATCAAATGAATTCTGTATCAAGTGAATTCCTAGATTTTGTGGTAAATTGGGTCTGTATGATATGATAATGGACATGTTTGGCCAGGTGTTTCATGATCTGATGCTCTGGAACCCTTATCAGTATACCATGTATACCAACAATACTGTACACTGTGTTAAGTCTGTCATTATAACATATATACAATGAGGATGCACCCACAGTGTCATCAAATGATCACATAATTGTATCATCCCCAAGGCAACATTTGGACACCTCTAGGCATTATGTGCACTCATTGCATAGAGGAAGCGGAGGGGAGCAAGGTTTCAACAAGGTGACAGAAGGCCGGAAAAGAAAGCCTCTGGACCGCATCCGGCCCCTGGGCCTTAGTTTGCCCAAATCTGTGCTAACCATATGGCTTTATTTTATAAACAGAGGTAAAGGGTAATTGTTAATTGTAACAATAGAATAAAGGTTATGGCTGCAATATGGATTGACCCCAAAACTTTCTGTATCTCTCAGATTCCATGTAAAGTCCTTAAAGCTTTCAGAAATGTTCTTACCTTTCCTTTTCAAATCGGTGCCAATGCATGTTACCTAATTTTCACCAAAACTACCTTTTTGACTTGATTGTGATAAATTTTAACTTAACTTTGTACTAAATTTCTGACTGCATGTGCTAGAGCAATACTTTCTTTTTGTAATGTTCCCACAACCCTTCTCTACATCTCCAGCTAATTTTGGAGATTATACCATGTCCAGGGTCTTCGCCATGAACTCTCAAATTCAACTTGTTAACATTTTATGAACATTTTTCATCCATCTGAAGAAATTCCCCAAGTTTAAAGAAAGGGATGTACATGCCAGCAGGCTATGGACATACATGTTAAGTGATGAAGCAAATACAATTTCAAACACTAAGTGACCACTGTAGTCACATGCACTGTGGAGCAATTGATCTTTAAGATTCGTAGCTGAAGCTTCTCAGTATGTCTGTCTGTCCATCCAGCTGTGACTTGGTACCTGGCCATCTTTCCTTCTCAAGGCTGATAAGAGTGACTGATCTCTATTGTGGAGAATATGGTAGTAGGAGAAGAGGACCATTGATCGTGGTCCACCTCCTACTCAATGGTTTCCCTTGGATAACCAAGGCTGGGGGACTTTAAAGTGGGACCGACCTCTAATACATATTGACCTCTAAGTAGAGGATTTGGATTCAGTTCACTATACAGGGTAAGGAAAGTACAATCACAGTAAATTAATGTCCGAAAAAACAATTTCCCCGTTGGAATCACACAATAACAAATTTATGTACATTTCAAAATTAAAAAGTCCATGATGAAGAGTTAACTGATTAAAACGTCCATCTTTAATGTAGTATAGTTAAAAACGTCTCAGGACTAGGACCCAGGTGTTGGGATTGGATGAAGACGGGCAGCCACCATATTTGTAAAATTTCGGATCAAGTGATATTTAATGAAGATGAAGACATCTCGACGCACGTTTCGTATCACTTCTTCAAGGAGATGTCAAAACTTATCCCTTGCAGTAGGTTTCAGTCGCTAGGTCCAGGCTGCTATCAAAGGTCACCAGAGGAACGGGGGGCCAAGATCAAGCTGTGTAGGTGATTAGGTTTGGAGTAACGCTCTGTTGCGTGATGCCCTATGTCCCTGGATGTAGTACCGCCAGTGTGTGACCCCCGTCGTCCAGTAGATCTCTATTGTGAACATCAAGGATGTACTGCAACCACTGGGGTCAATGACTTATTGACCGTGTAATAAGCTCATCTCACATTTTTACTTGTTATGGAGCCAGACGGCTCTTTTCACGTTGTCTTTAATGGTCCGCACCCCCCCCCCTCCTCAGTACTCTAATCAATAATGCTTATACTACCTAAACGGCGGTATTGATTGGCGTACTGAAGAGGGGGCGTACATTGGGGGCATACATTGATTACCATGTCTACCTTGTAGTCTTGGGTTCCAGTTAGAGTTTTTGTAGATATTTATTTTTTCTAGCAAGCCTTCCTCTGATCACTAAGACTTCTTAATAAAAGCTGATAATAGCTGCTACCACACATCTGCAGCACTGCGGTACATTGTGATGTGGCTGTGTATCTCATTTTCTGGTGTTATCATGGGCGGCGTCCACCATCGGTGTGCTGCAACTTCTTTGAGTATTGACGGGGTGATAAAGAGTTGCAAGGAGCCGTCCATGGTCCTGAAACATGTGTATATTATGGCGTGAAAGGTATAAACTTGAGAAGGTCATCCGTTTTTGATAAGGCATTTTTAAGACATCTTAGGTTTGCATTGTAGTGACCCGAAAAAGGGCCACAAACTGTTTTATATATGCTGTTCTATATTTGCTGTATAGTTCTTATAATTGTGTGTGTATCCCCCTTAAGGGTTACACCTGTTGTTGACTAAAAACTGGAACCATGAGTCATGGCTGGGTGTGTACGTCCTTGCTTCCCTCCAAAAAGTAGCAAACATATTCCTTCCCAGTAACAGGCCTTATGCCAGCCCCTGTCTAAGGATAGTAAATAGAAGTCCTTTAGAATCTTCTGGGCTCTTCTGCTGTTACTCCTGAGATGACTACAAGCCTCCAGTGCTGCATCCTGGAGAAGGTCCTCAACACCCAGCCACAGGTCCAGTGGATCATCAGCAACACCGTTTGGAATGTGTTATCCCTTTGACTGAACCCCATCCCTACCTCTGGGTGATGGTTAAAGCCTGTACATAATCCTCAATAAAACTGTACATAGCCCCTACCTGCTGTCGTGGACCTTGGATTTGTTGGGCTGTGAGTGGAACCTGGTGGGCGAGCAGAGGACATCCACCCTGAGAACCTGGGCACGTGAGTTGTTTTACAAACTGCACTTACACGACACTACAGCATATCTATTGTTGACACCAGATGCCAAAAATGGTGTGACCTAGTGGTGGTTTTAGATATGGGCAATATGAGTGGTTGCCCAGGGCTTCATTTGGGCATCGAAAATTTTGGAAGCTGGTCACTCTGAAGGAGTGCTGGTCAATCAGTCTAGAGTCTGTAACTCAACAGCACCCCCCCTCCCGCCCCCGTTAGCTCCTTGAGGTTCAAGAGAGGTGCAGAGGTGCTCATTCATGGTCACACTCCACCAGGGGAGGCAACTGAGGGCACTAATCTGTCAGGACCAGTTTAGTGTTGAGAAGCCCTGCTGATATAAGCAATGAAGATCAGAGAGATAGATGAAAGAGGTCCCAGCCAGTATGTCTTCCATCTCTCTCCCTGTGTGTGGGAGTTGCACTCATGCTCCAGCTTTCGCACTCAGACACAGTCATAGAGGGATACCAGGAGACATCTGCAGCCGTTCCCCCTCGACCCCCTATTACCGACTATGTGCCTGCTTGTGACATCTAGTGGCTGAATTTGGTATTTCGTTAATTTGATCCATTACTTTGATCCAATTGATTGGAACACTTATTTATTTTCTGGTATTTCTGCTCTAAAATCTGGGTGCATCTTATAGTCAGGTGCATCCTTTAGTCTGAAAAATATAGTTATTTGTAGCACTTTATTCGAGATATTCGAGTTCTTGAAGGGCCGATATTCGCAATAAAAATTTCATGATCAACACTGTTACTTACTTTGCTTAGCTTTTGATTTGATGCATATCAAACATATGTGTCAGGGCCGTGGGACACCGGCGTCAGCATCTGCAGGAGCACACATGCTCTCGCCTCTACTTCCATCACAGCCGTTGCTTTATCCATGCCGGGTTTTTCTGTCCACCTTCTGCAGGCATGGGGAGAGCTAGAGTGCATACTCAGGTGGCACTGCACATGTTAATAAACCTCTAAACTACTTCTCTGGTTAACCCTTGGATATTGTGTTTGGTTGGACTGATCTGTGTATGACTCCTGCTTGCCTCTGGACTACTCCTCTGATTAACCATTGGATACTGTGTTTGGTTGGACTGATCTGTGTATGACCCCTGCTTGCCTCTGGACTACTCCTCTGATTAACCATTGGATACTGTGTTTGGTTGGACAGATCTGTCTATGACTTCTGCTTGCCTCTGGACTACTCCTCTGATTAACCATTGGATACTGTGTTTGGTTGGACTGATCTGTGTATGACTCCTGCTTGCCTCTGGACTACTCCTCTGATTAATCCTTGGATACTGTGTTTGGTTGGACTGATCTGTGTATGACTCCTGCTTACCTCTGGACTACTCCTCTGATTAATCCTTGGATACTGTGTTTGGTTGGACTGATCTGTGTATGACTCCTGCTTACCTCAGGACTACTCCACTGATTAATTCTTGGATACTGTGTTTGGCTGGACTGATCCTCTGTGTATGACCCCTGCTGTGAACCTGGACATTTTCATCTAGCCTTGTTAATGTACTCACTAGGGGGTCCTTGGAGGGTTTCACCAGTCTCGTGCCTCCCTATCAAGCGGGGGCTTGTCTGTAGGTGAAGACCGCAGCGGAGATTGGGGTATCTGACCTGACCTGTAGACCCTCAAAATATGTATCTATTTTATACAGATTGAGTTGGGTTTAATGAAGAAAACAATGTATAAATGTACAATATTCATGTATGAACGTCATTGCTTATAAAACATACGGCACACACTGAGTTGTCCATTATATTTATCGTTTCATCAAGTGCAAACACATTTCAACATCTCTTAATATTTGTCAGTATTACATACATGAAAAAAAAAGTTTCTGAAAGACAAATAGTCATATTGCTTTGAGATTTTACATTAATTTTACCTGTAGAATATTACAAGGAACCCCCGAATACCCCCTGCTTGATAACACTTGTTACATACTTATGCGATAAGCCTTGGTCGGGTTTTCCGATGAACGTTCTGAGAATCGCAACACTATTGCCCATGGCAGCAACATTTTGGATTGGTGGAGACCACACCCTGATGGAGGACACAGTTATACATATTGTTCCACACTCGGACTATTCCTGGTACAGTTATGCTTCTCCTTGGGTTGGCCTGGACCTCATCCTAATCCATGTCACCTCCATCCATAGCTTTAAAAAGCTGATCATGGTCAACAAGTGTGGTGGGACTCATGGTAAATGTAGATTTGATTAGTCCACATAAATTATCATGGCTGCCATTTTTGATTTAAAGCTCTAATCCTACAATACTGACTGACTTTCCTTGGTGATCTTGAATGAGTATTGCAGATCAGAAGAGTCAAACTCTCTAGGAATCATGGGAGGGCCACAAACCCTTGGCCTGGAGCCAAACACAGCCAACTAGGAACCAATGTTATGTGGGCTAATGTAAGAATGTCATCAAAAATTTGGTGCCTCATCATTGATTGATGGCCATGGTGGTACGATGGACCCATGGTCAATTCCGGTAAATTGACTCTTGGTATTTTGGCAAATGACATCCCAAAGCCACAAAGAATGATATTGTTAAAGGACTCCCTACTGACAGGCACTGTGATGTCTGAAAGGGATAGGTGCCTATCCCATTATCTCATTGTTTTCTATAGTATATCCAGTTCTTTCTTCCAGGAATCAGGGTCATTGTGACTATATGAATTTCATAAGGAGGTATTTTTTATGGTAATACACTTACCCCCCAGAGAAATTTCTCTAAATCCCCTGTGATCTGTTGTGGAAGAAAGTGGGTACCTGTCAATGAAAGTGGGTACCTGCCAAACGTTACAAGACAACCCTCCAACTCTGTTCTTTCTTCCAGAGATATATATTTGTCTTCCGAGGAGTAGTTACCATGGACCCCATCTGATCTGGTGTTTTAACTGGAAGAAGGTATCAATGATTGCGGGTCCAATCTAGTTGATGTCTGAAGTATCTCCACTCAGGACTTCCAAGCCAACATTATCAGATAACCACCAGCCCCCCCCCTCCCAGTTCTGTTCTTTCTTTCATGGATATATATGCCTCACAAGGCGTAGACCCCATCTGATCTGGTGGTGTCCTATCTGGAAGAATGTAGGTACCTGTTTTTTTAATGTGGGTCCCAATCTAATTTATGTCTGGTAACCACCTTACCTCTCTCATAACAGCATTCCTCTAAAGAGTAGTTACCATAGCCCCCATCTTGTGTGTTACTGGAAGAAGGTAGGTACCTGTTAATGACTGTGGGTCCCAATCCAATTGATTTTGGGCCTGCAAGCCATGGTGGAGATTAGGATGTGATAAGGTACAGGCATAGGGTCTGTGCATAATACTGCATTGGATGAATCTGGAAGACTTCCTGCATGCTGTGTGATAATGTTGGAGCGCTTCCAAAACCCCATCAAGTCTCAACTAACCAAAGTTCACTCTTGACAAGACCTCCACAAATTTGCCATGGGGAGCCCAGTCCACCCAGTCACATTGGTGTGCCCCCTTGACTTCACCTACACTGGATTAAAGGTGGGATGGAGAAGTGCTCCCCCGATTGCCCACCCCTGTCTGTCCACTCCTGGTGCTCTGGCACCAACCCTACCTTTCACATGGTTGGCTATGCTTTCATGACTCAAGGCTCGAGCAGATAAAAGTTCAATAATACTTTCATATATCTGGTCAGGTAATACAGTCATGGCAAATATACAGATCTTCAACAATGGAATTCATGCAATGCTTCATCCTTCTACCGATATTACTAAGTTTGAGTGGACAGAAGCTATCTTGGCCAACTAAGAACGTTCCAGAGGAAGCTACATGTGCAATGTGAAGGACCAAACATAACCAGTTGGTGGTAATTTGTATGGATGAGGACATGAAAATACCAATATAGTACCAACCTTCAATGAACCATGGACAATACGCCTTCTGCAAACTAGTTGTAACCGAACTTCATCTCCCAGGTTGCTCCAAAATATTCAGAAACCGATGGGAAATGAAGTTCTGCCCAGGCTATGGATCTGAAGCTTTGCCCGTCTGTGCCGTTGTACACACGAAGAAAACCCCCCAATAAAACGACTTATATATATGTATTATTTGCTTGGCTATTTTCAAGGAAGCTCTAACATAACCCCTCTTATCACAAGGGCTTAACTTGAGTTATATTTCGATACAGTCACTAGAAACACGGAGGCACAGAAGAGCCGATTCTTAACGTTCGGAGAAAGGTGAAAAGTGTGAAAAATTTGAGGTTTTTCAGTAATCCGGATGAAGATATCACAAAAAAAAACTCGTTGGGTGTGTTGATTTCGTTTTTTTCGTCTATCGCTGAAAACCAAAAAGCCTTAGAAAGTAATTTTCTCAAATTTTGTTCCATCTAGTAAGTCGTTTTTTTTTGTCCTGTAGACGTCGAAACACATAAAAATATGTATGATCGTTTTACAGACGCTGAAAATAGGCGGACCTTAAAAAGCCCTTCGAAGTTTTTTATAATTTTTTTTGTATATGTTTATTTATTTATTTATTTTTAAGGTCAAAGAGCTAGCGGCCAGGTCCGTCTCTACGTATCCGACTCCGCCCACGAGAGCTTGCAGTTCCTTGTTTCTATGTTTAATAGTTCTAAGTGCAGAGGGTGGAAAGGTCCCGCAGGTCCGTGTCAGAATAAGGTTCCTAAATTGCACATTCCATAATCGATTGTAAAGTGCTATGGCGTAAAAAATTTTCATGTCATTGGCAGTTCCGCCTCGGCGTCTCGGCGTCTTTTACCTCGCCGAGCCGATGTTTTTGTACTGACACATAAGCAGGTGCTTGAAAGTCTTCTTGAAAGTGGTATTGCAGAGCGCGTAGCAGGCGGGGTTGATGGTGCTGTTGATATAGCAAAGCCAGTAGCCGATTGTCCACACCGTGTTGGGTATACAGACGTCACAAAACGTGTTGATGAGGACCATCACATTGTAAGGTGTCCAGGTTATGATGAAAGCTAGGAGGATAGCCAAGATAGTCCTTGTCACTTTCTTTTCCCTGGACGGCGGGGTTTTCTTTTTGGCGGGCTGCTTTGTCATCTTGACGATTTTCCGGGCCACGACCTTCTGCTTGTCTTCTCCATTGCGACCGTTGGTTCCCGGGACGATCTCCACCGTGGTGCCGCTGGTGGATCCGCAGTCGCCTTTCTCTGACTTTGTAACTATTCGTATACAGGTCTGCTTGGAGTTTTCCACTTTGGGAAAGGTCTGAGATCCCGAAGCTTGAGGAGCGTCTTTGGAAGGGCCATCTTCTTTAGCGTTGGAGCCCACCACGCTCACGGACGTGGAGTCGTTGGAGATTTCCTTCTCCTCTCCTTCGGTTTGGACGCAGTTTTCTGTCACGGAATTTCTAGAGGCTTTCCCGTTTTGGATTTTGCTGTGATCCAGGCCATCGTCCATAGCTGAAAGATTGTTGTTGTTTGGCTTTACTATTTTGCCTTGGACGTTGCTGGGCGAAATAGGGTCTGGGTTGGTGGTTGGTTCTTTTTTACCTTTCTTGATCCTGCTCTTGCTGGCCCGCGATATCTGCCAGTACAATATAGTCATAATGATGACCGGCAGATAGAACGCTGCAATGGCCGTGCCAAACGTAACCGTGGCGTTTGAGAAGAACTGGATATAACACTCTCCATCTGGGACAGTTCTTCCACCAACGATGAACTGCCAAAAGAGTATAGCAGGGGCCCAAAGGATAAACGACAGCACCCAAGCCGCAGCGATCATCATTCCCGCCATTTTGGTGGTTCGCCTCACTGGATAGGTCAGCGGTTTGGTGACGCAGAAGTACCGGTCGAAGCTGATAATGAGTAGGTTCATCACCGAGGCATTGCTGACGACATAGTCCAGGGCCAACCAGAGATCGCACACCACCGGTCCTATTGGCCAGTAACCTATCACAGTGTACAAGGTGTAGAGGTTCATGGAGAAGACCCCGATAATTAAATCAGCACATGCTAAGCTGAACAGGAAGTAGTTGTTGACAGTCTGTAGGTGGCGGTTAACCTTAATAGAGACCATGACCAGGATGTTTCCAATGATGGTCACCAGGCTCAGTGAACCAGCCACGATGACAATGAATACCACCTCCACTGTTTTGTAAGGACTTCCCATCATGGTCCTGTTGGACGTGGACACATTGGCAAAGCTGGTGTTATTCATGGTTGCGTCTTAGGTCAACCTCTAGATGTCTATATCCTAGTTATCATTTACACCTAGGAAAGAGAACAGAGAAAACATTATACACAGGACATGAATCATACGCACACAGGTAACATGAAGAACAGTAGCAGTAATATATCAAGTCAGACAAACACATTGAGGTAACACCAGTAAAGTCCTGACATCAAGGATTAGCAACTCCATTAGTTATAATTGCCTTCTGGGTACCCAGTAGGCCAGCGGTTCCCAATCTGGGGGACTGGCCCCCCAGATTAAAGGAACTAGCTTCAGACAGTAAGTAGAGTGCATGTAATGTGTGTTGTCTCTGTGAGTGTGTGCATTTGCCTCTATGTGAATGATACATGTCTCTGCATGAGTCTAGTGTGTGTGTCTCTATGTGAATGATGAATGTTTCTGTATGATTGGGGTGTATATATATGATGCATGTCTCCCTGTGAGTGTAGTGTGTGTGTCTCTTTGTAGAGGATGAATGTCTCTGTATGATTGGTGTTTCCCTATCCCTGGTGTGTGTATATATGATACATATCTCTGCATTAGTGTATTGTGTGTGTCTCTTTGTAAAAGATGAATGCTGCTGTATAATTGGTGTGTGTATATATGATGCATGTCTCTGTATGATTGGTGTGTGTATATATGATACAGTATGATTAGTGTGTGTATATATGATGCATGTCTCTGTATGATTGGTATGTGTATATATGATGCATGTCCCTGTATCATTGGTGTGTGTATATATGATACATGTCTCTGTATGATTGGTGTGTGTATATA
>CM070034.1:163570597-163587895 GCA_036250615.1 Ptychadena robeensis
TGTCTCTGTATGATTGGTGTGTGTATATATGATGCATGTCTCTGTATGATTGGTGTGTGGTTTCTGGTCCAACTTAGCATTTTAAATTCTGAGTGTTTGAGTGTAGTTTGTAGTTTGTTGTAAGGTTGCTGACCCTGCAAACACACCCTAAACTAAGTTCAGGGATACTCACCTCACTATTCTAAATCTCAGCTGACTTGCTGATCGATTCCGGCACCACCTCTTAGGCGCCATCTGTGATGCCTGCGCGGCACTAATGACCTCCATGTTGAAGAAGGCGGCGTCCGTGTCCACCCCACATCCCAGGCGTCATCGATACGTCGGGGATATGTAGAGGGGAGGAGGGAGAGTACTATGTACTTTCCTTTCTTGCCCATACTGCGTGGTGCGGGCATACCGCCAGGGAGGTTAAGCATACGCATATATGTGCTTTACATAAAGACAAGAATCATAACTAAAACCTGAACTCTAGACAGACAGCTAAATACACAGCTGACATACAGTATATATTTGAGAATAAGCTGAAATTTTCCATACGAAAAATGTGATGTAAAAAAAATAATAATTCAACATTGCTGGAGATGTAGAAAAGATGTTAACCTCCTTTTCAAACACGCCTGGAACTGGGATTGGGCATATTTGCTTATGCTCTACGAGTCCACCATCATTGGTGACACCAAAGAGGCGGGGGGTGCCATAGACCTCCATCACATCGATATGTACAGGTGAGAAGGGAGGGCATGGAACACAAGCAGAGTACTGTGTGCGGGCATACTGCCAGGGAGGTAATAAAAAACTGTCCCTCTCATTTATGTTTTTGCATTAATAAGGTTCAAAGTCATGTTGAATTTTTAAAAATATGTAAACTGACCTCAAGAGGCTAAAACTAAGGCCTGGTCTACACTACGCCCTCGGCTTTCTCCTATGGGCAGTGCCATTTCTAGCCTTTTGGGTGCCCTATGCAAGTTCTTGCTTAGGATCCCATCGACCGGAGGGGGATGCGATTGGAGAAGAAAAAGAGGAGATAGGGAACACCCCCCTACATGCCGCTTCTCCTTCCTATTCTTCTTCTCCTTCCCCGTCCAGCACACACACCACAACATTCCTCCTCCACGTCAGCTTGCACTTTTCAGATCTGCACGGGGAGGGCGCCCATTTTGGTAAGGAAGGGCACCGGATATGCGTGCGAGGGAGGGTGCTGTGGCCCCCAGGGTCCCTGGGGGCCTATAGTGGGAGAAATGGTCCTGCCTATGGGAAATGACATGGCGATCTATACTGACATGTCATTAACCACGTCGGGGCATGACACACTCACAAAGCCCCACCTGCGTCATTCTGATGCACAGTAGTTCCCTAAGGCGGCCATTGTTTTTTAATATCATATAAAAGAACGTGAACAAAACATGCTAGATGTGTTTTTCGGACGTGGTTTGTTCATTTGCATTTTTATTTGCATTTGACGAATACCACAGTAAAAACACTCCAAAATAGATAGATTAAACACGTCCGATTTACCAACATGTAAAATTATTTTTGAATCAATTTTGATATCGATCACTTTTGGTTGACTGTACCAGGCGGGCAGGAATCCATTCCCGCTTGATCGATGTAAACAGTTAACTTTTTGGGCAATCGAGCGGAAATATCGAACCGAACTTCCTCATTTCTAATTCAGATAATAAAACGTAACAATTAAAAATACATTTACTAGTCATTTTTTAACAGCGTTAGGGCTTGTTTCTACCTTAGCGATCGGCCGCGGATGGATGCGTTTTTAACCGCTTCGCCGTGTCCGCACACGATCGGGTGCGTTTTCCTAATAGGTTCCTATTGCGAGCGATCGCACCCATAGAAAATTAATGGACGCGGTCACTTGGGAAAAATTTTTTGACCATTGACATGAATGGGCTCGATTTTTCGCTAGGGGACGTGATCGGGCGCGGTTAAAAATGTGGTAGGATGGTGTTCAAAATTGTCCCCTAAATCTGCGCCCGGGCTATTTTGAACGCCACCCTACCACATTTTTAACCGCGCCCGATTGCGTCCCCTAGCAAAAAATCAAAAATCGCGTCCCCAGTGAATAGAACTTTTGACCGCATCCATTCATTTTCTATTGGTGCGATGGCTTGGATCAGGGAAACGCATCGGTTCGTGTGTAAGATCGCGTGCGGACACAGAGAAAACGCGTCCACCCGCAGCCGATCGCTCTAGTGGAAACAAGCCCTTAAGCAGGGTACTGTACAGACGGCTCGACATTTGAGCCGTCTGATGTTCCCTGCATCGTCATCATGCTGCTGTCAGATATCGGAGGAGCTGGGGAGACAGTTCTGCTCGCTCCCCAGCTCAGCCGATGCTTTGCCTGGAGACCCGCGGTTTCCATGTTAAGCAACGGACATCAGCCGTATTTACGGTCATGTCCGATATGGCTGTTTTCGAGTGGGATTGATTGGTCCCGCTGGAAAACAGCGATGGCCGCATATTATATGGGCCAGATAGATGGCTGTGAGCGCGCACGGTGCCCGAAGCGGTTATTGATCCTGCCCATATCTGTAGGTCTGTATCATGCTTTGCTTTGTCTTTTATATCAGCGTGAGGTTCAGCTCAGACTCCGGATTTCTGCAGCATTTAATCGTCTCCCCCATTTCTCCTGTATTACACGCAGCAACAGACAGTGTCGCGCTCTGCTTCCACTTTGCAGGTGGCAGAGGTTTTCCGCACCGCACACATTTTATTGAAGCTGAGTGCCATAAGTTGGCTCATCGCGGGGGGTCTTGCGGAGAGCCTGCACTTCACTGGATCCATGTAGCCGGGTGAGCTGTATTCATCTTAACTACACAACGCAGTGGGAAGTGTTGGCAGCTACTGGTGTGAACAGATTTTCAAAAGAGGGTAAAAAAAAAAAGACTTCAAATCCCTAACGCACTTGCAAGGCTGAAGACAAGGCCAATTCCACCATTTACTTTGTACTTTCCGCAGGCAAATGATAAAAAAGAAGAAATATATATTACCAGTAGTGTTGAGCTCGAATATTCGAATGGCGAATATTTTTCGCGAATATCGGCAATTCGAGAATTCGCCAATATCTTGAATATGTCGGCGGATATTCGCAATTCCGAATATTCGCAATACGGCCATGTATTGCGAAAATAATATTCGCATTGCGAAAATAAACATAGCATGTGACCATTCATTTTAAAGATTTTTGCGATGCGAATATGATTTTCGCAATACATGGTCATGCCGCGAATTTCCGAATATAGAATCGAATATTAGTAGAATTATTCGCAAAATATCACGAATTCGAATATTGCCTATGCCGCTCATCATTAATTACCAGTAGTTGTTTTTTTCTGGTACTTCTTGTTAGCAATAGCTCAGCATCCCAAGAGGCTGAGAATTGTTCCACTCCCTCCAGCCAAGCCAAAAGCCCAGTGCCAGGAGGGAGGTCTATGTTCCAGCAGATTGAAACTTTAGCATGTGTCTATACACAAGCATTACCCATTCTCTGAACCCACTTATGGAAAGACACATTTTACAATCTGGCAACTTACCCATGAGCTGCTATCTACATATGGAAGGAAGGGTGAGTCTGTGTCACATTTGCTGCAAAGGAAATAATGCTATTATTCCTTTGCAGCAAATAATGCTAAATAATGCTATCAGAATAGCCTCAACTTACCTAGCTATGACTGGGTATATGACCCATCTCTGCTTTGTTCCACTCCCTACTAGTTATGGCCAATGCTCGGGCAGATCCGTCTGCAAACAGGTGGATCCGACTTTTAAAGTAGTCCGACGTGCGCCTATTCGCGGGCATATTTAAATTCCCTGCCTACCGCCTCTGAATCTGAAAAACCGGAAGTGACGTCAGTGACCTCACATCCGGTACCTGTAATGCATAGTTCCTGGTTCCGATTGTCGGATGTGACGTCACTTCCTGTTTTCGGAGCCGGCTTTTCACTAGAAGACCGGCTTCTCTACCAGTCTTCTAGTAAAAAGATTTTTCCTCCGGCGGGATCTTACTGCTCCTTCTCGCCGGCAAACGGGGTGGGTTGAACACCCGTACTGCTTGCCGGCTAGAAGGAGTGCGAACATCCACATTCGTGGCTGAACTGTCCGCCTTGCCTGTCGCCCATCACTACTCCCTACAGACAAGCAGCCACTGCTAGTTCCAGTACAAGGCGCAGGGCTGAAACTTTATCATTTGTCTATACAAGAGCAATACCTAATCTCTTAACCCCCATGTGTAACTCATGGAGAGACACATTTTACAATCTGGCGCTGACAACTTACACATGAGCAGCTATCTACATATGGGAGGAGCGATGAGTCTCTGTCACATTTGCTGTAATGTAGAATGTAAAGCTGTAAATATAAACACTCATGCTATCAAATAGCCTCCACTCACCCAACTATAACTGGGTATATGACTCATCTCTTTTTTTTTCTACTCCCTCCAGCCATGGCAAAATGTCCATGCCAGGAGGGAGGTCTTAGTTCCAGCACAGGGTATGAGCTAAAACTTTAGCATCCGTTATACTATTGTAGTATTCATTCTGTGAACCAACCGACCAACTTATTGAGAGTCACATTTTACAATCTGGCGCTAACAGCTTACCCATGAGCAGCTATTTGCATATAGGAGAAGGGATGAGCCATGTACCCAGTCATAGTTGGGTGAGTTGAGGCTATTTTTATAATATATATTTTTTTAACATGAGTTGTGTTTATTTACATTAACAGTCTACATTGCAGAAAATATATTATGTGACACAGACTGATCCTTCCTCCCATATGTAAATAGCTGCTCATGGGTAAATTTAGTGCCAGATTAGAAATTTGACTCATTATAAGTTGGTCAGTGGGTTAAGAGAAAGGGTACTGCTAGTGTAGAGACTTGGGGTGGGCAAACTTTTCGACTTGTGGGCCAAAGTGGGGTTTTAAATTTGACAGAGGGGCCGGACAGAGAACGTTTTGGGGCCCCCCAGTCCAAAGTCCTCCCAGCCTGGGTGATAAATGTAAACAGATTACATTCATAAATATCCCATACCCTTTAAACAAAAAGTAATAATCATATTGCCAGGGAGGTAAAATAAAGAAAAATATAATAAATATGGAGAATATAACAAGTTCAAATTTGTGAGTTAATTGCAAAGCCCCTGAACATGGTATTACCTCCAACATGGCTAGAGATGTAGAGAAGGGTATAGGGTATACTACAAAAAAAGAAAGTATTGCTCAAACACACACAGTTTTTGCATAAATTAAAGTAGACCTACCATCAGAAATCGATTATTAAACTAATGGCACTAGAAGTGCAGATAATAGGGAGGAATGCATACAAAAAACCTGAAAAAAAAAACAACTTACATGTAAGGAGTAATTTAAGAAGATCCCTCTCAGCTCCTCCTCTCTGCCTATCTTATGCCGCAGTGCATCCCCCCCCCCCCCCCCCCCCCCGAACTCACTGCAGAGATAGACGGGTAAATCTCTAATTTGGGCTCTCCATTAAAACACTATTATATACGCCGCCAGTGGCCACTTCTGATATTGCACAGAGTTAACCCCCAGAAGCCTGGCAAATAAAGATGGAATCTCTCATATGATTCCAGGGAACAGCAAGTAAGTATATATGTTTTGAGATTGTGGAGCGCTACACCACCATCACACCAGCTCAGAGGTAAGTCAAACTTTCATTTTAAATATATATTTTTTTGATTTTGAGTGTACATCCGCTTTAAGTTCAAAGTCAAGTACTCCCACAACCCTTCACTACTAGAGATGGTAAAAAAAAAATTCAGATATTCGACTTCCAATTCCGAGTTAGGCTTTGTTCCCATTGTGTTGGGACCCCTGTACGCTTAGCGGGAGGTCCCAACGTAACAGATAGACTTACCTGCTCGGCGGAGGGTCTGTCTTCATTGCGCCGAGCCGATCCACCGGTGTAAGGCTGAATGTAGTCGAGTACGTTCAGCCTTTACACCGGCGGATGTGTAAACAGACCATCCGCCAGCAGGCTGAGTCTGTGGGATAGGTCGGGACCCCTGCTTAGCGTATACACTTAGCGTAGGGGTCCCGACTAGTAATGATCGCGAATATTTGGATTCCGAATATTAATCGCGAATATCGGCAATTCGGAAATTCGCGAAGATGGTGAATATATTGCCGAATATTCGGAATTCCGGATATTCTGTATTTTTTATCCATTACACACGCCTCTCAATGCAAGTGGACGAATGGGAAGGCTGCAACAAGAGCTTAGCAACACTCCCTGCGACCATCAACAGTTTTTTAAATGAATATTGGGGTGATGCGAATATTGTGAAAATCGTCACTTTTAAAATTCGCATAAAATTTGCGGCATGCTGCGAATAACAATGTTGCCTATGCCGCTCATCACTTGTCCCGACGTATAATGGAAACAAGCCCTTAATTGCAAAGCCCCTGAACATGGTATCGTCACAATACTTGCTGCAGATGTAGAAAAAAAAAGTATGTCTCTAACACAAATAGTTTTTGCACAAATTAAAGTCAAGTCAAAATGTCGAAAATTCGTCTTTAATTTTGAACTTAATTTTATTCAAAAACTATTTGTGTTAGAGACATACTTTTTCTTTCAAATGTTCCCCCAACCCTTCTCTACATCTCCAGCAAGTTTGGTGATGATACCATGTTCAGGGGCTTAACAATGAGCTCTGAAAGTTAGCAAGTCGAAAAATCCGAGCATCTCTATTCACTACATCTCCAGCAATTTTGGTGATGACAGGGGCTTTGCAATTAAGGGTCCACTTCCACTTCGTTCTCGGCTCTGTTGGCCCTGTGTGCATTCTTTGGCGGGGGTCCCGAAGGAGCCAATCCACATACCTTCTTACCGGACCGTCTGTTCTCACGATGTCCTGCTGACCCGCTGGCCGGAGGTTTTCGCACTGCACTAGATTAACCCCTGCATCGGCGAACCGGCCCAACACCATGTAAACAGAGGATCCGCCAGGTGGGTAATGTGTATGTGCTCTGTCGGAACCCCCCACAAAGCACTGCGCTTAACACAGGGGGTCCTGACAAATTACACAACGCTGTGGAGACATAGCCTAACTCACAATGTCAGCTAGTCAAAAAAACTCCACCATCTCTAGTAACAAAGGGCCAGATTAAAAGAGTAAACGGGCCAGATATGGCCCACTTGTTCCACTCCCTCCACCCAAGGCAAAAGGCCAGCGCCAGGAGGGAGGTCTTCGTTCCAACAGAATTCGCAAGGCCTAAACTTTGGCCTGTGTTTCCACAATATCAGTACCCATATTTAATACCAGCACCACTATATTTACTTTACACGAATTATGCAATTGAACATAGACTGACAGTGCTTTCTCTTACCTTATAGCTGGGACAAATGCATTTTTTCTTTGATTGCTTACAAGTTATCTCCTGAAAAAGCGACGCTAGTCGCGAAACGCGTTGAGATTATGATTTAATTGAAAGTGGATATTACCTGTATTTGAAGGGAACATTTGGAGTCGTTCGACCAATTTACTTAACCTCTACATGGACGCTGTATAAATCCTACCTTATTTGTACAAACAATGTTACTTCGTTTTTCTATTACTTATTTGTAAAGAGCTACCGCTAAAGTCCTTTGTGACCGGTACGCGGGCTCTTGTACGTGTTCTTGGGCCCGGTTTCCGGTAGGCTGACACGTCTTCTGTCTTTAATGTTTAACAATTTTTGGATGTTGGTAGCAAGTACTGGTAAGGGTGTTCTTTAGTATATCTCATCAGTACCCATTCTTTGAACCCACTGACCACGTTATGGAGAGTCACATCAGTTGATCAGTGCAGTGTTCTCCCCAGAGCAGATTGGCCGGGCGGCCCGCCCGGGAGATTTTAGTCCCCGCCCGGCACACAAGTCCTCCGCGGCAAGCAGCCTGCAGGCGGCGCGATGACGTCATCGCGCCGCCCGGCTGAAAAAAAATTCTGGGGAGAACACTGCAGTGGGTTTAGGGAACGGGTACTGATATGGCCCACGGGCCATAGTTTATCTATGTCTTGCCAAAGTTCAAAGACCACACACTTTGCTGGAACTAAGACCTCCCTCCTGGCACTGGTCACTTGGCTGGAGAAATATAGGGTAAGTACTGCACTGTCCATTCCTGCCCACTTTGCTGAAACATGTTGTATACTCACTGTATATATGAACGTCTGTGATTTTTAGCTACTTTTTATAGTGTGAAAAATAAAAGAATGCCTAAAACAAAAAATTACATTCCAAAGGTTTTTAAGCACTTTTTTTTGAGTTTCGGAGAGTGGACGTCATGTGCCACAATGTGTCACAGTTGCTGTTGTCTATGTCTACTACACTGCCCGGCCCAAAAAAAAGTCGCCACCAAAAAAAAGGTCACATACTCTAATAATACATTGGACCACCTTCAGCTTTGATTGCGGCACGCATTCGCTGTGGCATTGTTTCGATAAGCTTCTGCAATGTCACAGGATTTATTTCCATCCAGTGTTGCATAAATTTTTCACCAAGATCTTACATTGATGATGGTAGAGTCTGACCACTGCGCAAAGCCTTCTCCAGCTCGTCCCACACATTCTCAATGGGGTTTAGGTCTGGACTCTGGTGGCCAATCCATGTGTGACAATGATGTCTCATGCTCCCTGAACCACTCTTTCACAATTTGAGCCCGAAGAATCCTGGCATTGTCATCTTGGAATATGCCTGTGCCCCCATCATTGATGGAATAACCTGGACATTCAGTATAGTCAGGTAGTCAGCTGACCTACTTCTTGGAGCACATCCTGTTGCTTAAGGGTATGTTTCCACTACGCTTTGTGATCCGCCGGGACCCCTACGTTAAGTGCAGTGTTTGGCAGGGCGTCTCAATGGATCACACTTTACCTGCTCTGCACATGCTCTGTTCTCACAGCACTGAGAGGATCTGCCGATGCAGGGGTTAACATAGTGCAGTACATTACCCCTGCATTGCCGAATATCTGAACAGAGCATCTGCCGGGCAGGTAAAGTGTATGCGATCCATCAGGCACTGCACTTAACGTAGGGGGTCCCGGTGGATCACAAAACAAAGTGGAAACATATACATGCAGTAACAACAACTAAGCTGGGAATTCTCACTTTGGTGAGTTTTTCTCTAATTTTCTAAAAAATTCTTCTCTGTTGGAGATGGAAACCAGAAAATATCACAACAATAGGCGGGAGTAAAAAGTCATTATACACCGCTCAAAAAATAAGATATCCTAGATGTAAATGAAATAAATATTCTTATTAAATACTTCCCCCAGATTATGTTCCCCAGACCTGAATCCAATTGAGCACATCTGGGACATCATGTCTCCTCCATCCACCAACGCCTTGTTGCACCACAGACT
Organism: Ptychadena robeensis; assembly: GCA_036250615.1. Classification (NCBI taxonomy): domain Eukaryota; kingdom Metazoa; phylum Chordata; class Amphibia; order Anura; family Ptychadenidae; genus Ptychadena; species Ptychadena robeensis. The sequence continues at coordinate 163,579,981 of CM070034.1, forward strand.
GTCCAGCAGTTGGGGGACGCTTTAGTTCAGGTGTGGGAGGAGATCCCTCAGGACACCATCCGCCACCTCATCAGGAGCATGCCCAGGCATTGTAGGGAGGTCATACAGGCACGTGGAGGCCACACACACTACTGAGCCTCATTGTGACTTGGTGTAAGGACATTACATGGACGTTGGATCAGCCTGGAGTGCTTTTTCCACTTTAATTCTAAGTGTGACTCCAAATCCAGACCTCCATACATGTGATTTCCAGTGATAATGTTTGTGTGATTGTGTTGTCAGCACATTCAGCTTTGTAAAGAATAAAGTACCGTATTTTTCGGACTATAAGACGCACAAAGTTTTTAGGGCAGGAAATCCAGAAAAAAAAGATTTATTAAGTTTTCACATCAATTGAGTTAATGCAATGAATCCAATGAAGGCAATATTCAATTCAGCCAGCAGGGGTCACTAGCAGCAGTACACTCTCAAGCTCAGCGTGTGCTTTAGGGCTTGTTTCCATTGATGCGATTCAGGGCGTTTGCAGCCACGCGGCCGCCGCAGCCACCAACCGCATCCATTGGAAACTTCAATATAGATTCCACTGGTGCGGTTGTGCGCGTTCGGGTGCGGATGCTAGCTGCAGCGTTTTGAAACGCATCCGCGCCCCAACCGCATCCACATCTGCATAAAAAAAAATCGCATCGCAAAAACGCGCGAAAATGCGCGATAACTGTGGCATGCGTTCAGCCGCGTGGCTGCCGCGCGGTTACAACCGCGTGGCTACAATCGCACGGGAACGCATCAATGGAAACAAAGCCTTACATTGATCACTCGGGAGGAGGAGGAGGGAGGGGGCAGAAATCTGCAGCCTTCTCCCTCTGCTCTAAACAGCTGTGAAGATCAGCTGTGATTGTGTCCGTGGTGGGAACTGTCGAGTTATTGCAGTTCCCACTGACACTGAGAGAGGGAAAGATGGCAGTCCATCTCTCACTCTCTCTGCATTGTCAAGCAAAGCTCTGCTGACAATTTTACAGTACCAGCCGGCATCTCTCAACTGACAGTTCCCTCCAGCTCCCCCGGCTAATCTCCGTGCCGGGGGAGTTGGCGGGCAGCCAAGATGCGACCACCAGCGGCCGAGTGGCCGCGGGGGTCGCACATTCGGACCATAAGACGCAGGCACTTTTTGCCCCCAATTTTGGGGGTGAAAAAGTGCGTCTTATGGGCCGAAAAATACTGTATTTCATAAGAATATTTCATTCAGATCTGGGATCAGTCTTATTTGTGTGTTCCCTTTATTTTTTTGGAGCAGTGTATATCTGTGGATCTAACCTGATTCTGTCCATGGAGAGGACACGTCCATCATCCACCACCAACCCCAGAAACTCCAGTAAGACACAAAATTTGCAAGTCACTGATCAATAGGAGCCAAACCACCCAAAGCCAAACCAATCAAATGTTCTTGGGAGAACCCATATCTGCTTTGACAAGACGCGTCTCCTTGGGACTCGTTTCTTGTACATGAAGCCGTTTGGGAGATGTACGAACGCCATTTTCCTGGGCTATCACGCTGAACAGATTTCCCATGAGACGCGGAAGTCTTGCACTTTCCAGCATTTTGGACATGTGACACTTTTTAGCATCCCTCTGGGGTAAGCAAAGAGCAGCGTAAACTAGCAAACAGCTCAATGAGTCACGAAGCTGACCTGATTCTCTACTCTGTCTTCATTGATGATCGCTCCATCATGTGCCGCCACAACCCTCGCTGGGCCTCCATACTGTACACACACGGGCAAATCTACTTTTGAAATTGCGACTAGCTGACTTTGTGAGTTAATTACTAAGCAACAGGAACATGGTATCATCACCAAAAATGGCTGAAGATCTGAGAGGGGTTGTGGGAACACTACAGAAAATAAATCATTGCACATACCAGGTTCAGGGGCTTTCAAAGTTTTTGGGCAGAAAACACAATAAAAAAAGACAGAAATAATTATTTTGAGCACTGCCCCTTCTCCTGAGCGAAAATGTAAACAGCATGTTCCAGTGGGAGAAGGGGCTGTGCTGACAGCTTGGAGTGTACGTTTCTGTAAGTGATTTATGGCCTAAAGGCATCCACACACGAAATGATTCCAGTGCCCTTCAATGAACGATCAATCGCAACGCGGTGATGCAAAAAATGGCGAACGAACATTTAACGAATCGATGCGCACCACTTTAGGTGATTGACCCCTGGCCAATACTTTGGATGGGAATCAAGAGGCCCTATTCAAAGTAATGGCGATTGAACAGGGCCAGCTGTCGATTTACAAATGATCGATCACCGCGAAGGAGCATGGCTCTCGGCACTGCCCCTTATCGTGAGTAGATATGGTCGAATTTTTTTAAAAAAATTCGACCATTTTGACGGTTTCGAGTTAATTTCAAAGCCCCTGAATATGCTATCATCACCAAACTTGCTGGAGATGTAGAGAAGGGTTGGGGGTATACTCCAAAAAAGAAAGTATGTCTCTAACACAAATAGTTTTTTCACAAATTAAGTTCAAAGTCAAGTAAAAATTTCGAAAATCTGAATTTCGACTTTAACTTTGAACTTAAGTTAGGCAAAAACTCCATGTGCTAGAGCATTTTTCAAATGTTCCCACAACCCTTCTGTACATATCCAGCAATTTTGGTGATGATACCATGTTCAGGGGCTTTGCAATCAGCTCACAAAGTTAGCAAGTCGAAAAATTCGACCATCTCTAATCGTGAGTAAATACGTAAATATCATGTTCCAGGGGAGGACAGGCCGTACTGACAGCTTGCAGAGTGAGTCTCTGAGACTTTGCCTCTGAACTCTCAGCATTAGAGATGGTCGAAAAAAATTCTACCTTTTCGAGTTAATTGCAAAGCCCCTGAACATGGTATCATCACCAAACTTGCTGGAGATAAAAAAAAAGGATTGTTCTAACACAAAAATTTTTTGTATAAATTAAGTTCAAAGTCAAGTCTAAATTTCGAAAGTCTAAATTTTGCCTTTGAACTTAATTTATGCAAAAACGACATGTGCTATAGCAAAACTTTTTTTTCCATTGTTCCCACAACCCTTCCCTACATCTCCAGCAATTTTGATGATGATATAATTTTCAGAGGCTTTGCAATCAGCTCACAAAGTCAGCAAGTCAAAAAATTCTACCATCTCTACTCATCATTGCCTCTACTCTCGAGTGAATCTCGGTATACAACATGTTTGAGCACAATGCTGGAACATGCTGTAAATAAACTCTATAAGACACACAGATTTCTCAGTCATCTCTAGTTGCAGAGGTTCATTGTGTGAAGTAATACATTTATTTGTTGGTCATTTTACATCTAATGGCATCTTTTAATGCAAGACTTTCAACTTCTAATTGTTAGGAGCAAAAAGTAAACCTACAGGATGTAGGACCTACAAGCAGAGTTGTTGTTTAACAATTGCAATTGCAATATGCTTTTACACATATACACAATATACTTGAAGGACTACCCAAGACCCAGAGTAGCATAATTAGCGCATCATAGGAATTTGTCCCAACTGACTTACCAAAGTTTTTTGAACCTCACAATCGTGAGATTCTTACACCCGGTGCCGCAAACTGAAAAAGTGAACACAAGTAGTGAACAAACCACACGAAACTGCACAGGTGTTGTTGACTTGTTCGCCCCAAAAGGGGCTAAGGACTCGTTCCCTATAAAGGGGTGACTATTGGGACAGGCAGCCGAAGCCACCTGCCCCTAGGATGTCCTGTTCCTCAGGTGACCACGACCGGAGCCAAGTCCCCGAGTACTAGCGACTGGGGGTGGGGGGGTGCCCCTCCCCTGAGAGTCCTCGAACTTTCAGGAACTACCAAGCCAGAGCCATAAGCAGTCCCTCCCAATCATTTTCCAAGGTTAAAGTCCCAGGGGGACAAGCACACATACTTTTGAACAAATACAAACGTGCAGGATTTACCAACTGCTTTTCATAATGTAACCTATTATGGTGTCCATGTTTCCCTTTGGGAGTTGACTGTACCTGTCTCACTACATGAGGTCTCCTTGTCTTAGGTTAGGGCTACACTTGCATTTAAATCCCTGTGTTGAACGCCATAGCCCCCAATCTGTCAGTCCGAGCCTCCGTCACGTTTATGCCGATGCGGAGCTCCGTGTTGACATAAACACAACAGAGGCTTGATGTATGACATGTCTCATATGACTAACGTCCCCAGGCGAATGGGGGGTAGCTTTTACGGTGCTCATTCAAGTACATAGTGTAGCCTTAGAGCTTGGATATGGGTCTGAGACCACAGAGAAGAAACCACAAAAATCTCTCTTGCCTACTACAGGTAAATATGGATGGATGGCCCTTGACCATGCTGGTCCAACCACTCTACCCTTCCCCTCAGCACTCTTTGGCCTCAGAAGCCAGTAAAAGAAGATGTGGTAAGTTGTATCCGTAGCTAGATAAAACCCCGTACCCACCTCTACTGTTCAAGTAGAACTCAGTAGAATTTCTGAGATCACCAGGAACTGAGGTTGGAGGAGAAACTCTTATGCTGCTTGGGCTGCTGATCCCTAATCCAAAATGGAGGCACCAAGCACCCAAGGTTTTTGGAGGTCTACACCAGAGAGGCTTTTACAAGTATGTAACATGTATAAAATATGTAAAGTGCACTTTTAGCCTTATGAGAAGATGTCTGTTAAATCTGAGGAAAGGAGAGTGCTTTACCCTTCGTTGTCTGCAACGAATGGCATGACCAGCAAGGGATCTTGTCATTCACGGTGATGGGGAAATCATACATACATGAATGAGACCAGCATCTTCTCTGTATTATTATACTGTTAGTTCAGGGAGCCGTAGTGTCAACTCCATAAATCCTCAGAACATTTAAAAAAATTGGGGCTCTTTCTAATCCTGCCACCATAGACAATGTACCACCTTGTCTTTATGGTAAACCCAAACCCACCATTGACAGGCAGTATGGAAAGATAAAGAATGTAAGATGTAATACAGCTAGAAAAAAAACATTGGTCTAGCTCAGTCATGGGCAAACTATGGCCTGTGGGCCACATGGGGCCTATTTAGCTTGGATATCATTAACTGCTATCATAAGGAACATTATACTTAGGGCGTTTTCGAGGTATATGCGGCACATTGTTGTCAAACACGGGTGATTTCACTCCTTAAGGACATTTCCATTGATAATCAATGAAACAGTACACACTGAAGCTTTGTGTCTTAATAGTTACTTTTCACTGGTGCTCTGTCAAATTTAAGAACCCATTGTGGTCCACGAGTCAATAAGTTAGCCCATCCCTACTCTATATGATGTGCTTTAGTTTGCAATTGTGGGAAGCTCTTGGATGAGCTTAAGGACCAATGCAACCCAACCAAAGGCATCCAACATTGTCCTGGTGAACAATGTCAACCATGGTAAATCCCAAGAATCTTTGGGGAAAGGCAAAAACCCTACCAGACACCCTTGGGAGGATATCAAACATGATAAGCCAATGTGTATGTGGTTGAGTGAGCTTTACTAGGCACGTTTTGCATGCAAGTCAAACAAATATGCGTTGCTTAGCTTTTAAGAATGGAAATCAAAAGAATGAGTGGGTAATTGGCAGGCAGTATGGGAAGATTAAGACTGGAATATGTATTTTAGCTATATAACAAGGTTGGGCTATCTCAGTCATGGCAAAATGTGGCCAATATGACCAATGCAACCCAACCAAAGACAATCAAAGAGTTATGGGCATTCAAGATTGTCCTGATGGCCAATGTCAGCCATGGCAAAACCCAAGAATCTTGGGGAAAAGTTAGAAAAAAATTTCCCAAGGTCAAACCTGAAAGCCCAATAGCCACCCTTGGAGTTACAGTTGGCCAGAGCTTGGACTGTTGAACCCACCCTCAACATCGTCCTGGTGACCAATGTCAGTTATGGTTAATCCCAAGAATATTGGGGAAAGCCAAAAACCCTACCAGCCACCCTTGGGAGGATATCAAACATGATGGGCCAATGTCTATGTGGAAGATAAGAATGGAAGATGTCTATAGCTACATAACAATGTTGGGCTATCTCAGTAATGGGAAAATTATGGCCAATAGGACCAATGCAACCTAACCAAAGACACTCAAAGAGTTATGGGCATCCAAGATTGCCCTGGTGGTCAATGTCAACCATGGCAAAACCCAAGAATCTTGGGGAAAAGTTAGAAAAAAGTTTCCCAAGGTCAAAACTGTAGGCCCAACAGCCACCCTTGGAGTTACATTGGGCCAATGTTTGGACCATTGAACCCACGTTCAACATTGTCCTGGTGACCAATGTCAGCCATGGTTAATCCCAAGAATCTTTGGGGAAAGCCACCAGCCACCCTTGGGAGGATATCAAGCATGATGGGCCAATGTCTATGTGGTTGAGTGAGCTTAGGATCAATGCAACCTAACCAAAGACACTCAAAGTGTTACAGGCATCCAAGAATGTACTGATGACCAATGTCAGCCATGGCAAAACCAAAAAATCTTGGGGAAAAGTTACATAAAGTTTCCTAAGGTCAAACCTGTAGGCCCAACAGCCACCCTTGGAGTTACATTTGGCCAATGCTTGGACTGTTAAACCCACCATTCACTTATGCTTTTATAACTTCAGATTGTCTTGTCTGAGCAGAGAAAATTCATTTTAAACGCACGCCACACTTCCTCACCAGATAATTAAATTCTGCATTAGTAAAGATGACAGTCAAAGCGGCCTTTCAGGTCTAACATTGAGCGAGGATGACAAGGTTTCGTCTTTCTCTACCTGTCAGACGCAAATGTTGGCCGCTGACTAACCCGGCCAAACTACTGGCAGATATTTCAGCTGCACGTTGGGGCAGGAGGAAGGAGAGAAGGAGAAAAACAATACGACGCCGACACTTCCCCAATAAGATCCATGCTAATGAGGTTCCACGGGCGGCGCGTTTCGCTCACCGAGGCCCTCTGGCACCCTTCAAATCACCTTTACACAAACTCATCTCCTCTCAGAATAATTACATGTGCAGCCAAGGCAGCAATAATGATGAAACTGTCTCCATTGCCGGCAAACCGCCGACTCCTCCGGCAGATATGATTATACCGAACAGGAGTTTAGCACGTCGGAGAGGTTTAAAGGGCCTGCAAACAGATGGTTATGTCAGTCTTATGTACACAGCAATTCTTATTTTCTACTGTTTTATTGTAGCTGATGTGAACAACTCAAAGGAAAATTACTATGAAATAGCAGCTTTGAATTTATAGGAAACTAGTGTTGAAATCGGATCTTAGGTTGACATTGTGGCTTCAGAATGGTTACATCAAGCAGTCAATTTGCAGTAAACAAGCCCTCGCTGGCCTCACTAACTACAGGCATTGACCTAATTATTACCTAAATGCTTTAGATTTTTTATCTCAGCAGCTCAGCACCGCCTTTTAGTCTCAGTAGTGACTCAGCAGCTCAGTTCACCCTACAGCACCCATCCAACGAGTATTTAGCAGAATATCTTATGCTGTTACACTCAATTTCCCTTCTCAACACTAACTCACCAGCTCTGCTTTGGTTCTTTCTCCTAAAAGCAACTCAACAACACAGCTTCACCCACCCTGTAATGCTTCCATGCCCTATCAGCCTACCACACCCTACCACCCTATCAGAATTCTAATACTTTTATGTTATCACAGTAGGATCTCCAAAAAGCAGGAGAAAGGTGAGCTGAGCTGCTTAAAGAATGGCTTAACCTCAATGGTCTCCTGAAAACTATAGGAATGAATTTCTCTATATTGTTGGTTTCTACAGAGATCAGTGTTTTTTTTAACATTCATAATTTTTACTAATAGCCTTTATTTCTAGCCCTTTGGGGGTCCTATGCAAGTTCTTGCCTGGGGTGCTATTGGCAAGGGGGGGGGGGCTGCTATTGGAAAAGA
>CM070034.1:163670265-163682310 GCA_036250615.1 Ptychadena robeensis
CCCCCCCCCCTTCTTACTGCTGCAGGTGCCATCTTTCTAATCATGCAAGATCACTGGGTGCTAGCGATCTTCTTTGGTCTCCGTGCTGCGATTGGAATTGTGGCACATAGCTATAGTGGGGACAAGCCCCAAGTGGTAATTTGGGAGGTCTGAAAAAGATTGTTGCCATTTCCATTATTTAAAAAATATTTTTATGTATGTCAAAGGTCCACTTTATTGCCAATATCGGCACTTCGAGAATTCGCGAAGAACTGGAATATAGAGCTATAGCATCTTAACCTTGAATATTTAAGATAATGAGGAAAGTACTATGCATTGCGTTCACAATATTCACATGTACTAGTGCAGGTTTTCGCAATGACTTACTTCTATGAGTGTTGTCTCATGTGGAGATTACACGGCAGCTGCTATTTCACATTCTGCCACTAGATCTCATCACTACTCATTAGCCATCCTTGTCCTTCCTTCTAAACTCCATTGAGTCTAATGCTGGCCATACACATACCGATAAACGGCCGGATCTTAATCTGACCGACGGGCGTGCGCGCTCACACCGTCGGTCAGGTTAAAATCCGGCCGTTTATCGGCATGTCCCCACATGGGGCGACAGATCCCTGTCGCCCCACTTCTCGGCCGGCCAGAGATCCGACATGTCGGAAAATCTGAGCCGATGGGAGCCGATTGCCAAAAGCAGCAATGAAGACGGCGTCTCCATCGCTGCTTATGGCCGGCACACAAAGGGTGCCTGGCCGATTGTGGGGCCCCAGAATGCAATGGGAGGCTAACGTGATGACGTCATCACGTTAGCCTCCCGGAGCGACATCGGGGGTAGTCTGCCTGCACACATCGGCGTGTGTATGGCAGGCATAAATAAACACAGCACATGCTAAATAGTGATGAGCGGCATAGGCAACATTCGTATTTGCGGCATGCCGCAAATTTTTGGGAACACATTCGGGAAATATTTGCACTTGGCAATATTCTTCTTATTGCGAATATCGAAATTTTTTTTGCGAATTTCGCGAATATATGTTTAACCTCCCTAGCGCACTGCTGAGGTCCAGATTTTTGTACCAAATGTGCACCATAGACTTCAATGGTACATTTTTCTTTATGTTGTAGGCCTGTAACTTCCCGAAATATGTCCGTACAAGGGTCTAGTAGACATCCTGACTATAATAATTATTTACAATAATTATGTAAAATAAAAATGTAATTATGTAAAATAAAAATTTATTTTATAATAAAATTAATGAGAAAACACAAAAATCAGGGCACAAATAAAGTCTCTGGTGCCCATTTGCAGTTAACCCTCTCTAACCTGGTGTGATGGATGTGGTAAAATCACCCCAGGGAAGAGAGGGTTACTGCATATGGGGCACCAGAGACTTTATTTGGGGCGAGATTTAGTACATAGAAGCACATAGAATACTGATTTCATGCACTGTACTTTCGAATCTACCGCCGCCTCCCCAATGTGACGTCATCACGTCACTCGGAGGGGGGGGGGGGAATGAGGAGAAGGAGGCATGCTGGCAGCCAGCATGTCACATCGGGGACACAGGGACAGCGCAGACAGCGCTCCCGGAGCCCCCATGTGTACTGGACGGCAGCATCGCGTCCAGTGCTATAGTAGCACTAGCAGCGCTGGACGAGATGCTGCCGTCCTGACCGCTAGGGCAGTTAACTTGCATTGGGGGGCGTGTTGAAAAAAACACATTGCGAATTTTGGAGGCCATCTTAGTGATTTTGCTGAATTTTTAAAAGTGATTCGCAATATTCCGAATTTTCGCATCACCCCAATATTGGATTTAAAAACTGTTGATGGTCGCAGGGAGTGCTGCTAAGCTCTTGTTGCAGCCTTTCCATTCGTCCACTTGCATTGCGAGGCGTGTGTAATGGAAAACAAATACAGAATATCCGGAATTGCGATCATCACTAATCTGCTGAACATTAGGATTGTGTTGCGGGCTATGAAGCAACCAGGACTAACAACCAGGACCTCCTCGTTGTTATTTATGGGATGCAACGTGTCACCTGCACAACATGGGTCACATCCATTGAAAACCAATATAGCTAATCAAAAGAAAGTACACCCCTGACATTGTGGTCGATAGTTTATAAATCTTTTCATGTGACAACACTTTGATACAATGTAGTCAGTGTACAGATTCCAGTGACCAGATTTACACAATTTGAGCCATGCAGGCTTCCTTTGAGCTGGATAAACCAATCCTGCTTGAAGAAGCTCAGCCAAGCAGGTATCCAACATGTTGGAAAACCTTGCTCGATTTCCATTACTTTGGATGGGGAGCGCAGGTGCCCATCCAAAGTAGTAGCCAATATCGATGGCACAGCTGCACCCAATATAGAGGATCTACCCAAGTATGCCCAGCATAAGTGTTTTCAGGGAAAGACATGAGGTGGTCATAGGAAAGTATAAAAACACAACACTTTTGGTTTTGCTCCCATTTCGCATGAGCTGAACTGAAAGATCTGAAACATTTTCTACATACACAAAAGATCCGTTACTCTCAAATATTTTTCACAAATCTGTGTTAGTGAGCACTTCTCCTTTGTCTAAACAATCCATCCCACAATCCAGGTGTGGCATATCAAGGTGCTGATATTTTGCACAGGTGTACCTTAGACTGCCCACAATAAAAGGCCACTTTGGAATGTGCAGTTTTGCCTTACTGAGGAGGTCAGAAAACCAGTTAGCGTCTTGTGTGGCCACCACTTGCCTCACACAGTGCACCACATCTCCATGGCATAGAGTTGATCAGGTTGTTGATTGTGGCCCGTGGAATGTTGGCCCACTCTTCAATAGCTGTGCGAAGTTGCTGAATTTTGGCAGGAACTGGAACAGGCTTTTGTATACGGCAGTGGTGGGTAACTGAGTTGATATGGAGGGCCATAAGTGCGGCCCTCGGCATCACTAAAGGGCCGCACATAAAATCGATCCAGACCCCCCCCCCCCTATCGACATATCTTAGCAGGTGGTGGACCAGATCCCGAAAGGCAGTCAAAACCCAACAGCACAGCCCCCCCCCCTCCTGCCCCTGGGTGCAGCGCTCATATGTAGACCTGTTTTTCATGATCAACATTGACAATTTTACTGATGTAGGACCGCCAAAGTTAATTAGGAAAGGCCGCATGTGGAGGACCAAGGGGGGCCGCCAAACAACTCCCAGAGGGCGGCATGCGGCCCCCGGGCCTCAGGTTGGGCACCTAGGGTATACGGTGTGTCCCAAACATACTCTATGGGTGACATGTCTGATGGAGCATGCAAGAGCTGGGATGATTTCAGCTTCCAGGAATTGTGTACAGATCCTTGCAATATGGGGCCATGCATTATCATGCTGCAACATGAGGTGATTGTCATAGATGAATGGCACAACAATGGGCGACCTCAGGATCTTATCACGGTATCTCAAAATGCCATCAATAAAATGCACCTGTGTTCGTTAACCATAACATACGCCTGCCCATACCATAACCCCACCACCACCATGGGCCACTCCATCCACAACGTCAGCAAACCGCTCACCCACATGGCCACACCAGCTGCCTGCCATGTGCCCTGACTGTCGTGAACCGAACTTCTGCCTCTCCAACGCCATAGAATGTGAGAATTTGCCCACTCAAGTCGGTTACGACAACAAACTGCAGTCAGGTCCAGACCCCGCGCTCCAGGTGAGCTTCCCCCGAGACGGTTACTGACAGTTTGTGCAGACATTTTTTGGTTATGCAAACCGATTGTTGCTGCAGCATCCGGGTGGCTGGTATCATATGATCAGTGAGGTGAACATGCTGGATGTGGAGGTCCTGGGCTGGTGTGGTTACACATGGTCTGCAGTTGTGAGGCCGGTTGGATGTACTGGTAAAGTAAAGAAAAGTGCCTTTGAGGACGGCTTATGGTAGAGAAATTAACATTCATTTCACGGGCAACAGCTCTGGTAGACATTCCTGCCTGCTCCCTCAAAGGTGTGTGTGTCATCAAACTGCACATTTCAATGTGACCTTTTATTGTGGGCAGTCTACGGCACACCTTTGCAATATTCATGCTATTTTATTAGCATCTTGATATGCCCCACCTGTGAGGTGGGATGGATTATCTCGGCAAAGGAGAAGTGCTCACCCACACAGATTTGTGAGCAATATTTGAGAGTAATGGGCCTTTTGTGTATGTAGAAAGTTCAGATCTTTGAGTTCAGCTCATGCAAAATGGGAGCAAAACCGAAAGTGTTGTGTTTAGATTTTTGATCAGTGTATAATAAGCATTGTGTCCACCCCACTAGTCCTGAGTAGAGATGGTTGAATGTTTTGACTTGCAAACCTTGATGGCAAAGACCCTGAACATGATATCATCACCAAAATTGTAGTGTCCAGAAAAACGCTTCCAAAAATGCGTCCAAATCACGGGCGAACGCTAGCAAGAAAAATTGCGGGTGATCGCCTTGGTGGAAACATGCCACTATGCGGTCAGTGCACCCGTCCTCGGACCCCACATTTTAATGCGGTCAGTGCACCTCCTCTCTGACCTACAACCATTGTCAATTCACCACAAATTCCCAGGTCACCCTGTAACTTTGTCCGTGCACCCCTCCTTCTAAGGTCACCCTATAACACTGTCAATGCCCCCTGTACCAACCCATCTCCCTGTAGTTGTCACTGCATAGCTACTTCCCCGCACCGAGCTCCTCCATATTACTCGGCACTGTGATAGCTCAAAGCCCCTCCCATATCTGCGAGTGTACCCCAAAGCCTCCTCATCTCGCGAGTGTACCCCAAAGCCTCTCATCTATGACCTGTATACGTCTCTGATACACCCCGTAACCCGCCATGCAATGATCGCTGCCGTACTACTGAGCCCCCGGCTAATACACTCACAGAGGTTTCTACACAAGCTAATCTCCCGCCCGGCCTCGCTCCGTCTACGCCCCGCCACTTCCTGCTCCTCGCCGAAAGTAACCTCCGGGTTCTGCCAGTGGACAGGAAGTGGCTGCTTTCAACCTCATGGAGCTGTAGAGAGGTCACCTAGGTGAGCATTGGGGGCCTCTTCCTGGTGTGTGACCCCCCATAGCGGGCTCTCATACACTGGACAGGAGCGGGGAGGTGGTGGTGTATACATGGCTTGTCAGTGGACCAATGAGGGTTTTATATGCTGTGCGGAATTCTGGTGCACCTCAGAAGCTCTGACATACATGAAGAGCAAATTCACACTAATCTGTTGTGTCGTTTACGGGGCTTATACACACAATAGGTTAACATGCGCGTCTGCCTTTAAAAACACGTGTTAGACCTATTCATAAAAACCCTGCAGTTATCAGTATGATTGCAAAGGGGTGCAATAAGTGGTACTCGGTACTCAAAGGGGCCAAAATCTAGCTCTGCGTAACGGCATTAGTTACACAAGCTTATTGTGTACTAATGAAAGGTTTGCAGTTAGGGGGGGTGACATTGGGAATGTAAATTACTAATCCAAAAAAGATGGGACTTCTAAGCAGGGCTGTGGAGTCGGAGGCGGCAAAAATGGACCGATCCGACTAAATTAATGGGAATAAAATTTTTATTTTTTTAAATTATAAAATAATGACTCACAATGTCACAATAACAAACAGTCATCATAACGAACATAATGACTTCTCTGCTAGAAGAATAAAATGCACTGCAGCGCATAACATTACAGCGCCCCACGTGGACCCTAGCTAAAGGCCCCCACACACGTACCGAGTGGGGGCCGACAGACCAGCTCAGTGAGCTCTAGAGTGCAGAGTGATGGGTTCATCACGCTGCTCTCCAGAGTTGACAGCAAGACTGCCGGCGTTCTTCACTGACACAAACAAGCATCGGCCCGGGATTATCGGACATGTCCGTTCTCTGGCCCGTCCGAGCAGCTGGTGGCGACAGCGATCTGTCACCCCATGTGGGCACCGCCGATCGGCAACACACACGCCCATCGGTCGGCAGCAAAATCGGACCGCCGCTTCGGGTTGTGTGTATGGACAGCCTTAACTCTCGTGATAATAAAAGTAAATTTTGTAGTCAGACTAGAGAAGCTTGTATAAGTGAAGGGGAATGAATCGCCAATAGTTCAGGCCAACTGTAAAACATTTGGAACCACTGTCCTTCAGTGAGGGCGACAAAAATCCTAGATTGTTAGCTTCAAATTTACACATGACGGGATTCCAGGGAAATCCCATGACAGCCACCATGTTTGAAGATGCCCTTCGCCACCTCCTCTTCTGGACGGGCCCTTCCACCTGCCCACTTTCAAGAACGATCAGAACACTAAAGCTTGGCACACACGGGTAGATCGTAACAAGATTTTGAGTACAGATCAATTAACTTGCGCGCTTCATGGTGATTGATTGTACTCTCATCTGTACAAAACCTACCCAGTGTTGCTCCTTCGAGCGGGGATCATAGAGCCGGCTCGGAGGAACTTGATTGAACGGGGTTCCACATGTTGAAAGACCCCGTTCAATCTCCAATACTTGCATGGAGACATGAGTCTTCATGGAAAGTATTAAAACAAGCTGCGGCTCTTGCCTCCTACACAGTGTCGGCTGTCAGTGTGAAGGGGCGGAGCCAGTCACCCTCACTCGGAAGGTGTGAGACAGTGCTGCTTCTCCCAGCTTGTGGCGTGTTGTAAATCACACACGCAAGATGGGGAGGTAACGGGTCCCCATTGAAACAGGAATCGTGTGCCCATGTGGTGCACATTGATTTTGTTCAATTGATCCCTGATCAATGAAACGCGTCGGGTACCCCCTAGTCTAAGGGAAAAAGCAAAGCAATGCATCAGCTTCTGGCCTAACTTTCCCTCTTCTCTGCGTTTTAACTCTTGGCCAGTCAACAGTAACAGCTTGTTGGTGTTCCTGGCCAGTAGTTTCTCTGTGAGATTAGTGGTATGATGGGCCTTCGCTTCCCTTCACACTTGGATTGTGGACTTACAGATACATTCAGCATATTATACATACAGAGGAAGTCGGATTTGCAACGAATCTGAAACTGAGGAGTTGGCAGTGTCTGGGGGAATCTCTATCGGACCCGACTCCAACAGCCCCTGCTTCTTAACGGGTGTTGGGAGCATCTGCGGGTGATGAAAGTCAGGAGTAGTGCAGGCATTTATATGGGTATTTAAGACATCTGACAAGAGGAAAAGCACTGTCTGTGACAACTAGAATATTATTGGAATGATGAAAGGATGACATTTGGACTGCAGGGGAGTCTCAGGGGTTAGTTACTAAGACAGGAAAGGCAGGGTGTCACTACAAGGTAGAGATCTGGGGGTTCAACGGTGTTGGTTGTACGGTGAGAAGTTACATGGACCCAAAGCCAGGATGGTGACCTGTGAATGGATTGCCAAGCAATCAGAGGATCAATCAGGAACAGGGAGGTGCATCTGAAGCAGAATCTACCAGCAGGAGGCTGATGCAGAGGACAGTGAGGGAGACCACCCTACATATGGGGTGTGGAGTACCCAAATCAGCCATCTCCTGGTACTCATCTGGGAGCTCACTAAAATGTTATGTGCACCCTCTGGGTATGATTAAACGCGCAACGCACACATGTTTAACAGCCACTTCCACAAATACATGCGGTAATTCTGCGGGTAACGGTTGACCGCAGCCAGTACGGTACAGAGAACATTTGACGCTGGAAAAAATGCGTTACTGTGTTGATGGTACCTGCACACCTTTGTTGCATGGGCATTAAACGCTAGCCTCATTGCGTACTGTACTGACACTGGCAACGTCATACATGTTAAAAAGCCCTAAAAGGTTCATGGGCCTTCAGAATGCAGGACCTTTTCACACTATATGTGTTGCGTCATGTTTTTACAGTACTGCATTTCTATAGAACACAAATTTATATTCACACTATTGCCGTTCGTTTTTAAAAATGCTGCATTTCCACATGGCATTATTTTAAAACTCCCTGCGGCATGACATCTGCAGCTGCATTGATTTGTTCCTAAATGGGAAAGTCCATAAACGCATACCTTAAAAAAAATGTAATGTAGTGGGAAAGCTTGCTGTAAGTGCTGTTCTGACCAGGGCCATGCTTAACCTCCCTGCAGTAATAAAAGAAGGTACACGTACTTCAATTGATTCCCCGACCTTCCTTTCACATCAGTGGGTGTCATGATGGGACACCGGCGTGTGGGCCCGGGAAGCCACGCCCCCTCAATGGAGGTCTATGATGATAGTGATGGGCCTCCATGGATCCCGATCCGGTTGTAAACAAGCTCTGCACAAATGGATTTGGACATAACGGCAAGAAGGGTAGAGGTGGTTTAGAGGAGTGAGGTAACGAAAAAAGCCAAAAAGTCAATTCTGCAGTTAATTGTTCACGGAAGTTTGCAGGTAAAACATTTGGAATCTCCACTGTCCAATCACAGGCCCAAAGGTGGAAGACCTATAAGTGTACCTGACCCAACTCCTTTCCCCATGAGCTGTATTTGAAGCAATCTAATTCTAAAGACCCCATACACGTTAGATTGTGACCGATGTTTTGGTCGATCGGACCGTTGCGTGATGATGCCAAAGCCCGTGGTCATCGGCTGGGGCACCCTTTGTGTGCCAGCACTGTCCGTTCAGGTCTCCCTAGCGCAAGGGTCGCCGGTCTGTGCCTAGGGGGACTGACTACAGCATTCTAGGGACTCCGGTAGTCTAATGTTATCGACCCTCCTTTAAGATTTTTTAGATCGGCCATCCAGTTTTTCGAGGACCCACGGGAGCGCCAAACAGCAGTTGAGTCAGCTGAAAGATTGGTGGAAATCTAAACTGGGTAGGGGGGCTAATGGACCGTTTCAATACACGCAGGCAATCTTTACCCTTGTGTTGTTTACAAAATTTGGGGTTTTTTTTATTAAAGCGCAAATTAGAACGATGATCAAATTGGGACACTTAACCTTACTACAGGAGCGGGGGGTCGGAAAACCTCGATGTACCCCCAACTCCAAGCCTGTGATGATTCTCTATATCACCTCAGCATTTGCGGGGTTTGGTTGCTTTTAACGGGTGACGTCCGAAGGGGAGTTGTGGGGGAGGGGTGGGCGCACCATGGAACTCCATGTAAAATGGAGGGGTGTCGTTTTCCAAGAACAATGACATGGTCAGGGGGGGGCGCACACGGGGGAGGGCTTGGGCAGGCAGGATATTTCCGCAGAGTACTCTGTAGCCACGTCTTGTTTTTAACGGGCCCAACCAATAGAGAGGTTTAAGTGGTACTCAGGGGTGTGTGTAGATGATTAGTGTGAAATCGCCCAGAATCTGGACAATCTGTGTAGTTTGAATGAGGGAGGGGCGAAGGGCGGTGGGGCTCTTGATAATGTTCCTATTTAACAAAAATTAGGACCCTGAAGGGCCAGTTTGGGAACCACTGTGCCATGCCTTAATACTACGGTGGGGGGTGGGGGGGGTATAGCGGCTTGAAAAGGTTACTGTTTACATAAAATAAGGGATTGAATTGGGTGTTTACTGACATATCTTGCTTAATTAATTTGAAGTGTAACTGTTCTGAATTACTCCTACGGCAGATTTTTCCAAGGCCTCGTGCAAAGTTTTGGCCACCAGTGCGTGGATTTCCCGCTTTTGAGGTCTTTGAATGACCTTTTTGAATGACATAGTTTCTTATAGCTGAATTACAGTTTCGAAGATTTGGTTTGCCACCCTACCATAACAATGTGAAAAATGTAAATGGGGGATTTCTACTTTAAGGGAAACCCGCAGATCATCTATTTGGAAGTAAGGCTATGTCTCCCACAGCGTTTGTGATCCATTCGGGACCGATTGAAAATCTGTTAGGGTGAGCTGAAAGAGGCCTACACCAGGAGATGCCCTGAAAATCTGACAGATTTGGGTGTTTCTGCAGAGACGAGTGGGCAATATGATTGACTATCTAATACCAAAATGTGCCCATGCTGATAGAACTCATACACAAAATTGTGCCATGCTGATAGTATCATCCCCAAAAATGGGTCATGCTGATAGACCCATACCCAAACATGTGCCATGCCTGATATGATAGACTCATCCACAAAAGGTGCCATGATGATAACCCTCCCAAAATGGTCATGCTGATTAAGACCCATACCCCAAAATTGTGGCCTGCTGATAGACTCATCCCCAAAATGGGGCCATGCGGATAGACTCATCCCCAAATGCGCCATTGCTGAGAGACTTCTACCCAAAAATGTGCATGCGGATAGACCCATCCCCAAAATGTGTCAATTGCTTGATTGACTATACCAAAATGTGCCGTGCTGATAGACCCATACCCAAAATTGTTGCCATGCTGATAGACATCATCCCCAAAATTTGTACCATGCTGATAGACTCATCCCAAAAATGTCCATTGCTGATAGCTCATCCCCAAAAATGTGCCATGCTGATAGACTAATCCCCAAAATGTGGTCCATGCTGCTACTCATACCCAAAATGTGCCATGCTGGATAGGACCATCCCCAAATATGGGTCATGGGATAGACCCATACCCAAAATGGTTGCCATGCTGGATAGACCCTACCCAAAATGTGCCAGATGATAGGACTCACACCCAAAATGTGGCCCTTGATTATAGACCCCCATACCCAAATGTGCCATTGCTGATAGACCCATACCCAAAATGTGCTCATGCTGACAGACTCATCCCCCAAAAATGTGCCATGTGATAGACCCATAACCCAAAATGTACCATGCTGTGATAAGAACCCATACCCAAACAGGTGCCCGTGCTGATAGACTTCATCCCCAAAATGTACCCATGCTGATAGGGACTCATTACCCAAAATGTGGCCATGCTGATAGACCCATCCCCAAAATGTGCCCTGCTGAGACTCATACCCAAAATGTGACCCATGCGATAGAACCCTACCCAAAAATGTGCCATGCTGATTAGGACTCATCCCAAAATGTACCATGCTGTTGCTAGACTCATACCAAAAGTGGCCTTCTTTGATAGACAGATCCCCAAAGGGGTCATGCTGAGACCCCTACCCAAAATGTGCCACTGCTGTGATCGACCCATACCCAAAATGTGCCATGCTGGATAGGACTCACACCCAAAGTGCCATGATGATAGCTCCTCCCCAAAAGTGCATTGCGAAAGACTCATACCCAAATGATGCACATGCTGATAGACCCATCCCCAAAATGTGCCATGCTGATCGGACTATCCCCAAAATGTGCCCATGTGAGGAACCATCCCCAAAAATGTGCCATGCTGTAGACTCATCCCAAAAGGTTGCCCATGCTGATTAGACCCCTCCCCAAAATGTGCCATTGCTGAACACTCATCACAAAATGTGCCATGCTGATAGACTCACCCCAAAATGCTACCATGCTGACTTAGGATCATACCCAAAATGTACATGCTGATAGAACTCATACCCAAAATGTTGCCATGCTGAAAGAATAATACCCACAATGTGCCATGCTGATAGACCCATCCCCAAAAATGTGCCATGCTGGATAGACTCACACCCAAAAATGTGTCATGCTGATAGACTCATCCCCAAAATGTGCCATGCTGAAAGACTCATACCCAAAATGTGCCATGATGATAGGACCATACCCCAAAAGTGCCATTGCTGATAGACTCCATCCCCAAAATGTTGCCATGCTTGAATAGCCTCCTCACCAAATGTTTTTTTCATGCTGATAGACCCCCTCCCCAAAATGTTGCCATGCTGATTAGACTCATACCCAAAATGTGGCCATGCTGATGACTTCATCCCCAAAATGTGCCATGTGGTAGCCTCATACCCAAAATGTGCCATGTGATAGACTCCTCCCAAAAATGCACCAGGCTGATAGACCCATTCCCCAAAATGTGCCATGCTGATAGACTAATCCCCCAAAATTGTGCACATTTTTTTGTTGGTATTTTTTAGACTTGTTCGTGGCATCCCCTTGTACCACCTCTGCTCTGTTTCACCAAAATGTGCAAGTTGATGGACCCATCCCCAAAATGTGCCTCCTTGACTGCGGGGACTTAGTAACCGCGACGCCCCAAAGAACCATGTGCCCCCCT
>CM070034.1:163697665-163717319 GCA_036250615.1 Ptychadena robeensis
TGGGTCAGCGTGTGACCACTTCACAGGCGAGTTGCTATGCCCTATGCATTAACAGTTTTGAGGGCCGCAGGTGGAGGACCAAGGGGGGCCACCTAACAAAGCAGTGTTCTCCCCAGAGCAGATTGGCCGAGCGGCCCGCCCGGGAGATTTTTGTCCCCGCCCGGCAGTTCCGTCCCGCTATACCAGGGGTCGGCAACCCCCGGCTCCAGAGCCGCATGTGGCTCTTCTTCATCCTCGGCGCGGTTCACCTCTGATAGGCTGCCGGCCAGCGGCAGCACACAAGTCCTCCGCGGCGAGCAGCCTGACAGTTCATGGAGTGGCCTAGTCAGCCACTGAAAGACTCCGGCCCGCGGCACACTACCGGAGCCGCGGGCCGGAGTCTTTCAGTAGCTGCGGCGCGCTCCTGAAGAATGGGGAGGCGCCGCCTGTCAGGCTGCTCGCCGCCGCTGGCCGGCAGCCTATCAGAGAGGCCGCCGGACCGGTGCAGGCGGCGCGATGACCGGCTGAAAAAAAATTCTGGGGAGAACACTGCAAAGGGCCCCATGTTGGGCACCTAGGGGTCACACGATGACCCGGCTTTCCTAATCCACTTTGGCGGTCCTACATGTTTTGTGCGGCCCTTTAGTGATGTAGAGGGCCGCACTTGTGGGCCTCCATATCACCTCAGTTGCCCACCACTGGTCTAGGATCTCCATCAATGCCATAGATTCGGGATGTCCGCTCTCGGATGTGTCCTGGTACCCTCAGTTCTCAGCAGTGCACGCAAATGTTTGACACACACCTGCCTCATACTGTAGCCCTGTTCCATTCTGTAGAGGCAGAGCAGACTGAGAAAATGCTTCCCCTGCCTGCAGCAGACAGATCACATTGTTATTGTCCTTTTTAATTGCATTTCTAAAGCTGGCCATTGACGGTTCGATTTGTGACCGCTTTTGCAGCTGATCGATCTCCGTGTGTGCAGTACGATTGCCGCAAATCAAACGCACCCACCTTTTTAAGTTGGCCCAGAAATCGATCTAACAAATTACGTAATTTTTTTTTTTGAGTGACCTTGTTACTTTGGATGGGGGACCTGTGTCGCTATTCAACGTAAATGCCGGCACACAAAAGGTGCGCGCACCTTTTTGTGTGCCGGCATTTACGTTGAATAGCGACACAGGTCCCCATCCAAAGTAACAAGACCACTCTAAAAATGGTAGATCGGCCCGGCATCGAGGCGTCTATGCCCAGCTTAATATATATACTTTATTTTAGGCCTGGGTGGTTCCTCCACATTAGGGGCCAGTCACTAATGAGTACCTTTGTGCTGTCATGACTTGCCTGTGACTTCTATGCCGCCCGTCTGGTAAAACCTGTGTTGCAGCATCTTATCGCATGCATGTAACCGTGTGTCATGTCCCTGACGTGATTGTCGTGCCCTCACCTGGCGTGTCCGCAGGATTATGTCCCAGTCTGCTGGACTCTATGTATACGCCTGAAACACATTAGTATGCCACCATGCCACAATGGTACTATCACCTTTACCTAATGGCACAGCCGCAGTCTCCAATGTTTGTCGGGTCATACTCACACTTTACTCATCCGTGGTGCATGGGTTTGCGCTTGGAAATTCTGGCACGAAGCCCTGCATTGGTAGGGTAAAGATCACTCCATACAATTTCCATTAGATCTACCAACAACTATGTAGTGCCGGGTCCTGTAGTTGTCCGGGGTCCTCCCTGATAGGATACATAGTGATTGGAAGGTATATATCACCGCTAATGTAGTGCGGGTCCCTACCTGATTAGAATACATAGTGATTGGAAGGTATATATCAATGCTATGTAGGCTGGGTCCTCCCTGAGAGAATACATAGTGATTGGAAGGTATATCTCAATGCTATGTAGGCCGGGTCGTCCCTGATAGACTACATAGTGATTAAAGGTTTACATATAACCGCTTAGTAGTGGGGTCCTCCCTGATGAATACATAGTGATTGGGAAGGTATATATCCCTGCTATGTAGGCCGGAATCCTCCCCGATAGACACATAGTGATTGACAAGGTATATATCACATTGCTATGTAGTGACGGGGCCTCCCTGATAGAATACATAGTGATTGGAAGCGTAATATCACTGCTATGTAGTGCGGGTCCTCCCTGATAGAATACATGTGATTGGAGGTATTATATCCCTGATATGTAGTGCCAGGGCCTCCCTGATTAGCATAAATAGTGATTGGAAGGTATATAATCACTGCTATGGAGTGCGGGCCTACCCTGAATAGAATACATAGTGATTGGAAGGTTAGAAATTTCTATCATATACATGTTGTGATTAACAAAAGTTGGTTGTACAGAACATTGTATGGGTAAACTTGTATGGGTATGGGGCCTTAAGGATTGTGAACATTTGCCCCATCACTGGGCTGATATCTTAATACAATGCCATAACCAGACTCTAGTGCCAACAAAGGAGCTTAACCAGGGAGCCGGTTAACCACGCCTGTGAGGGTAACGTGCCCCCCAGGACCCCGTATTAATCTGGCTGCCATATGCTGAGCCGGGGATCTGGCTTGCTCTGGACACGTTGGGAAGGTATTTGGCTGGTTACTGACCAGAAATGAGGGGACAGGACATCGTTCTCACCTAGAGGGACGCACATTACTATCTACCTCAGACCACCCCGATGCCTTTGCAACTGCTTCAGATACATAATGTGCGCCCTCCATCCGATGATCATGCCCAGGTGTATGAACCTATGTTCAATAAAAAGGGACTCTTTCCCTAGTGCTGTCCGTCTAAAAATGTGGATACTCCTTCAGGAGACATTAGGTCAGATGTCGTCATGATATTAATATGTGTTGTGTATCTATACCCGGGGTGCACATTACTTTGATACAATGTCCTGCGACCCCCCCCCCTAGGGGGTTTAGACCATACACAGGTAGATTTCAGTGCCGTTCTTGACTGCGAGCGCTTACAGGCATGGTGCCTGCGTTCTGATGGTCAAATGTGCAGCTCCACATTCACACCCAGCATTAGTGCTCTCCCCGGCAGATCTGCACTCATCTGAACTTTAATGCTTATACAGCAGAGCACGCTGATATAAGCCAATGCATGACTTTTTTTTTTTTTTTTTTTTTTTTTGAGGGAGGGTGGGAAGATGCATGCTGGCGACAAACACACCAGGGATTACACTGTGTTTCCCCGGAAAATACGACACTTTCTTTATATTAATTTTTTCTTCCCAAAGCTGTATTGCGTCTTTTTTCGGGGGAAGTCGTATCAAGAATACGGCGCTGGCGGGTAGCAGGCTGGGAGAACGCAATGAAAATGACACAGCGGGGGGTTTAGGAAACCATTTGTGCAGCAAAAATAGAAGTGTGCCTTATGTCGGTAAAAGGGCGCGTATGTAGCCGTTCCACCACCCTTCCTCCAGTGTGAGGAAGATGATGGTGTGCCGCAAAGGTGCCCTTAGTACACAAGTCATTGTGGATGACAGCTTCGGCACTGCAGGGGATTTTTTCCCACTATTGATTCGAACTCTTCAAATATCTTTTTTGGTTCCTGCTCTAAAACCTGTTGTCTCTTATGGTCGATGCGTCTTAGTCTTCGAAAATGACCCCGTATTGCCAAGGCCCAAAACAACACTTTTAGGGAAAAAAAGTTTTACAGCGTTACATATTTCCACATTTTCTAATTTTAGCAACACACATACGCTCATGTGCCAGAAATCTCACTGGCACTTACCTTCATCTTTGAAGGAGTGCCAACAAATAGAGCGCAGGGCCATTGTTGGCTGCACATTTGGGGAGGAAAAACACTAAAAATGTGTTTGGGGGGGGAGGGGGTGTTTTATATTAAGGGAATGCAAGATATTAAATGAAATACTGTTTTTGCTCTAAAGACGCACTTCACCAATTTGAAGACGAGACAAATGTGTGTGGGACTATAAACCCTGAATCCCATAAGTAATAGCTGGGAACACACGTGCAGATATGGGCCAGATTGATGGGGACTGAGCCACCGTGAGCATCACGCCCACTCTGCGCCCATATTTTATGCAGCCATCACCAAAACAGGCAATGACTGTAAACCACGATCTATCCCATGCTCGCATGAGGTACCCACGGTTCAATGCAGAGATCGGCTGAGCTGGAGACACAGCAAGTTTTGTGCCCTCCAGCTCCAGTCATCACCGTGCTGCAGGGGACATCGAACAGCTCCAATATCGAGCGTGGTTCAACCTGCTTACTTCCAACAACCATGGGCGCGTCTAATGGACGCGAACAATAACGGCCTAAGGCTCACACTTGTGGGGCCCCTGGGAGTACAGGGCCGTGCCCAACCCACCCACAAAGGCTAGTTTCCACTAGCGTGCTAACCTGCAATTTAACCTGCGTGGCAATCTAAAACGCGGCTTACACATTTTTGATCACGTGCGATGGCACCCTGACATGAATGGACACAATCAAAAATTGTACCACCACAGCTTAGGATACAGACCCAGGACCAGAAACATACGATATAGTGGAAACATAGCCTTACCCCAATGAGCGTGTCCCACTGCCCTGGATTGAGTCACCAGTGTGGTTTACAGTGTTTGTTTGTTTTTTCCCGTGCCGCAATGCACCGTGGAATAAGTGGCGTCTCAAATGCATCCGGCCGCGATAGGTTTTGTTTTAGTCCATCAAGGTCAATAGACAAAATAAAAACATGCGGCGATTTGGACAGAAAAAAAAAACGAATATTCCGCATGTGTGTTTTTGTTTTGTTTTTTTGTTTTTTGTCCGCTCTGGGATAACAGGGAAAAAAAAGAGGGAGGGGGGGGGGAAGGTCCATCCACTTCCTGTTTTGGTAGCCTAGACAGGAAGTGAATGGAAAACCTCCCCAACATGGATATACTCAGGTGAAAACAATGTTATAGAGACGCCTTATTCCTGCCTATGATCCGTTACACTTATTATAAGTCATAAAGGTATTTAAACCTTTTTAGACAAGTGCAGAGCGAGTTTAGAAGAATAAGCTATTTATAAATAAACTGGAAGGACTAGACGGAGGGATTGGGGGGTGTCGGCAGCAATTGTTATTACAGAGGCTGAAATGGGGGCGGCATGTTTGGGTAGAGCAATGATGGCGCGCCTGTGGTGGCTGTGGTTCAGTAGCGGGGCCGGCACGATAATGACTCTCCTTGTATCCATGCAACTTCCACAGATTCACCCATTGGGATTCTCCATCACCGGGGGGGAATGGCTGCGGCATTCTCTCCACTAAACTGCTGGAACATTTTTTTTTTTATGTTTTTCGTCTACTTAAACAGGACTAAGAGAGGCTTTCCCTAAATGTTGATAAAATGGCTCTAATATACAAACACTAGGGGTATAAAACACCCTAAATGGGACATTATTCCATTCCTAAAGCCCACCATACCCTTACATCTTTCATACAATTTCTGTACAATAAAACTTTTTTTCTACCCAAACCATGTTAATAGGAGGAGCTTTTAACCTTCCAATCACTATGTATTCTTCAGGGAGGACCGGCATACTAGCAGGATATAGCCTTCCCAACACTAGTATTCTATCAGGGAGGACCCGGGCACTACATAGCAGTGTGATATATACCTTCCAATCCATATGTATTCTATCAGGGGGACACCGGCACTACATAGCAGTGATATATACCTTCCAATCACTATGTATTTCATCAGGGAGGACCCGGCCATACATAGCAAGTGATATATACCTTCAGCACTATATTCTATCAGGGAGGAACCGGCACTACATAGCAGTGATATATACCTTCAGTCACTATGTATTCTATCAGGGAGGACCGGCACTACATAGCAGTGTATATACCTTCCACACCACTATGTATTCTATCAGGGAGGACCCGGCACTTACATAGCAGTGATATATACCTTCCCATCATATGTATTCTATCAGGGACGGACCCGGCCACTACATAGCAGTGAGTATATACCTTCCAATCACTATGTATTCTATCAGGGAGGACCCGCAACTACATAGCAGTGATATATACCTTCCAATCACTATTATTCTATTCAGGGAGGACCCGGCACTACAATAGCATGGATATATACCTTCCAATCACTATGTATATTCTATCAGGGAGCTCACTATACTACATAGTTGTTGGTAGATCTAATGGAAATTGATTGAGCGATCTAAAGGTGTATGGGGGGTGGTGTTTTTTTTTTTTTTTTTTTTTTTGTACTTGTGAGTAGAGATGGTCTCAATTTTTTGACTAGCTGACTTTGTGAGCTGATTGAAAAGCCTCTGAAAATGTTATCACCAGAATTGCTGGAGATGTAGTGAAGAAAAGTTTTGCATAAATTAAGTTGAATATCAGACTTTGAAAACTTTTACTTGACTTTTTTTTGTAGTATATCCCCCAACCCTTCCCTACATCTCCAGCAGGTTTGGTGATGATACCATGCTCAGGGGCTTTACAATTTTTGAAAAACAACTCTAACATATATTTGTGGGGCACTTTTTGATCCAGCCAGAGCTGATTGATGGAGTGTTTGTGTGAACGAATTAAAATGTAATTTACAGCGTAACATGAACTTTTTGGAGGGACGCATATGGACCCTAGAGCAGTGATGGGCAACTGCGTTGATATGGAGGGCCACAAGTGCGGCCCTTGGCATCACTAAAGGGCCGCACATAACATTTTTAATCCATACTGACTTGTGTAAGCATTTTTTAATGAAAAAGAAATGACAGCAGGCAGAGCTAGAAGACATTATTTTTAATTTTTTAATAACAAAACTTGATTTAAATGAGCATTAGGGAACACTGTAGTGTGGTAATGCACACATACATCAACAAAGGTTATGTGCAGCAATATATACTATACAATCACCCCCCTGTTCTTTTGTGGAATAGTGGGAGTAATAGGCACTTACCTGTCTGCTGATCCCCTACCAAGGCTGGAGGAGAGGAGGAGGAGAGACGAGGGACTTGCTCAGGCGCTATCTGGGTCGCTGATTGGCTTACACCTATCTTATAAGTTTATCACCTTTCCTCCTCTTCCCAATCTTGCAATATCCAGGACGAGGACCTGCCAGTTGGGGGGGGGGGGGGGGGGGGGGGGGGGGGGGGGGGGTTGGTGGACAGGTGAGTTCCTATGACCTATGCATTAACAGTTAGGTTTCGGGTGCTGCAGGTGGAGGGCCGCTAAAGAAAGCTCAGGTTGAGCGCCTGGGCCCTACACCTTAGTTTGCCTTTTTCTGCTCTACAGACCTGCTGGTAGGTTAGCTTCCAGCTTCCAAAAAAATGTTAGTTGTATATGACAATGGTAGGGTCGGTAAAGCTGCTCTGAGGAACAGTTGGGCTATGTCTATGGATGCGTCATGGTCGCGCTTACCTGCTGTTTCATGGAATTATATGTGAGTTTCCATATTTGTCTGTCAGGCTTCCGGGGGTTTACTGTATTTTTGGACCATAAGACGCACCCAGTTTTTAGCAGGAAAAAAAATTTGAAGCCTTCAAATATCTCATGCAGTTTCAAGTTCAGCCACTAGATGTCACTAGGAACACGGGCCTCAGTGTAGAGAGACATCACCAGTTTCCTCCTCACACATCGGGGAAGAGGCGGGCAGACGGGGGGTGCTCCATTAGTCTCTCCCCTGTACGGCTGCAAGACTACGCAATCTAAGGAAAATGTAAGTACTGCCCTGACTGTGTATCTCCTGCCCTGAGGGGCTCCTTGCCTGCCTTTCCGGGCACTGAGCGGCAGGCAAATGAACCCATGTGGACGCTTGAGACCCCTAACCCATGTGGGCACAGGGGTTGGGGGTTTCACATTCGGACTATAAAGGTCGACGGCTCGAATGGGTCATCTGTTTAGCGTCACGTGGTGATTTCGCCATGCTGCCCATCGATTGGACAGAAATCAAAGCGCACCACTTTATTTTAATCACCGAGTCCCCATCCAAAGAAATGCCGGCAGGATTAAGCAGGATTTACAGACATGTCAGTTACCTGCTCGACAGAAAGCACCCACGGCTCGATCTATTTATAGAATAGAGCGCGGTGAATGCACGTTGCTCGATTGTGCTCAAATCTACTAAAAATCGAGCCGGGGGTGGACACCTTAAGACACACCCTCATTTTCCCCACCGTTTGGGGGGGAGCGTCCTATGGTCTAAAAAATAAGTTAATTCAGTGCAATATCATAAGTGGCCACTGGGGGTGTTTATAATGGTTTTCTATAGGGAAAATTTGGCTGTGTACATTTCAATGCAGAGCTTTTCTAAATTATTCATTACAGGGTTTTTTTTTTATGGCATGCTCCCTGTATGACCCATTGTGGTATCCCTTCTCTGGTTTGTACCAGCCTCATATGTATAATATGATTTAGTCCACTGATGTGTTCTTTGTTGATGGAAGAGCCCTCATGGGTTGTCCATGTGTTTGGTAGCTTTAGAACCCAGGTGCCCAACCTGTGGCCTGGAGGCGGCATGCGGCCCTTTGGGCATTCCTTGACGGCCCCCCTTGGTTTTCCACTTGCGGCCCCAGAAACTGTTCATCAATGCATAGGAACTCACCTGTCCTCGCCCAGGATCTTCTTCGGGAGAGGAGGAGAGGGACTCGCTCTGGCTGAGCACATGAAAGCCAATCAGCAACCCAGACAGCGCCTGAGCAAGTCCCTCACCTCACCAAGAATATCCCGTTCTAAGAAGATGTGTGCCTATGCTCCCACTATTCCACCAACGAACGGGGGATTATTGTCTGTGGCTCTTAGCCTTTGATGATACATATGACACAAAATGTGCATTACAACACAACAGTGTATCATTAAAAACACATGTGGAAGCCATGCTGCCGTGCCAAGGTTTGATACCCGGAACCCAGGGAACATGAGCCTTCAATAAGAAGAACCAGAACCTGCAGTGTTTGGATTGTGGTGGCTTGTGGTCATCTCTGGTTTCTCCGGCTGGGAAGGCCGCCTGGCCACCGGCAAGGTTCTGTACCGAGTGGTGGCTGGATCACAAGACTTCAACAATGTCGTCTGTGTCTTCTGGAGAACGTCTGACCATAACACAGAACCTCTTTGACGGCCAGCCAGACGGTCATGTTGATCTGCAGAGTCAGCAGGTCGGACTATCTTTAGGTCGTTTAGCCTAATTCGGGAACATTGTGATAATTGTTGTCTCGTTGGTCCTTCTCGTCTGCTTGAATGATCTCCTTTGTTTCCATTCTTCAAAAGCAGAAAACAAAAGGTTATTTTTAAACCTTGGCTGTGTCTCTTGTCACTACATCAAAACATAAATATACCGGTAAACGTATGGCGCTCATCGGTCGGGTCAATCTGGGTTCGGATCTAACTTGCTGATTTAGTTGGATCCAATGTTATCGATGTGCAGAAGAAAATCTAGATTGATCAATCTCAACTTTTTTAGACCCCAGAAGTGACATTGCAAAGTGTCACTTCCTGTATTTGCAAGTGACACTCCGCATCGGCACTTCCGCATTCCAAATACTGTAAGTGACATTCCGCGACATTGTTTCTGGCATGGCGCGATCAGGTAAGTGTAATGTCCCAGCCCTGCTGTTCTCCCACCCCGCTTGTGCAAATGAAGTATGAGGTGGGAGTAAGATAAAGAGTAATGGCCCCTGGATGTGGTGACCCCTGCGGAATGGTTGTTCAACCCACAGCATTCGTTCGCCATAACTTTCTTAAAGATTTGCCCGAACCCAGTTTGGGCAGAGTTCCTTTATCAAAAAAATCCTGTGGGCCGAATGTAGGGATTTCAACGACCTTGGCAGTTTTCTGGTTGTATTTCAGGGAGAAATATAAGTAAGAACTCATCAGTTTGAGACACCAAGTTTTAGAAGTTTATAGTAATTGGCTTTTAAATGGGATTTAGCTCCATTCATGTGGTTACCACCACTTAATAGCCCAATGGGGCACATGGTGAGTGCCAGGATTACACTGGTACGCTGTAGGTGGACAATGAATCTGTGTTGAAAACATGAAGTATCGGTGGAGCATGATCGTGGATAGTGGTTGCGTTCTCCAGTAGCCCCGTGAGTATTACTATTCCATACTGCTGAGTGAAGACTCGAGGGGAACGGCTGACATGAGGCCTGCAGGTGTAATGAGGCGGCGAATACACAGAATAAGCTTTTTTCTTTCTCTTTCCCTGTTGTAGATGTGCTGCAAAGTGTACAACCAGCATAGGACACCGCTGACTCCATTCATCATCGTCGTCTGGCGTCATCTAGTGTAGATGTGAGGCTGGACTCGAGATTTAAAAGCAAACATATTTGTAGCTCTTTAATAGTATTACATGGCTTTTCATGTAAAAATGTTTGTGACCCGGTATCCACTTCCTTCCATGCAGTTCCAGGTGGTGGCCATGGATGATGCCCGAACAGACTTGGCTCCATCCTCCTTGAGAGATGGTCACTATGGATGATGCCGGAATAGAATTGGGTTAATCCTTCTGGAGAGAAAGTTGGTCCCCATGTTGGAATTTAATTGCCTCCATCCTCCTGGAGGGATACAGTTGGACACCATGGATAATTCGGAATAGAATTGGCTTCCTCCTCCTGAAGAGACAGATGGTCACTCTGGATAATGCCGGAAAAGAATTAGTCACATCCTCCTGAAGGGATATAGGTCGTCACTATGGCTAATGTCACAAGAGATTTGGCTCCATCCTCCTGGATAGATACAGAGGGTGACTATGTATGATCCCCGAATAGAATTGTCTCCATCCTCCTGGAGGGATCTAGATGATCACCATGGATGATGCCAGAACAGATTGGGTTCCATTCTCCTGGATAGATGGTCCCCATGGATAATGTTGGAATTGAATTGCCTCCATCCTCCTGGAGGGATACAGATGGTCACCATGGATGATGCCGGAACAGAATTCTCTCCAACCTGCTGGAGATACAGTTGGTCACCATGCATAATTTCCGGAATAGAATTGGCTTCCTTCTCCTGGAGAGATAGATGGTTTCCATGGAAGATACCGTAATAGATTTGGCTCCATCCTCCTGGAGAGATAGATGGTCACCATGAATGATGCCAGAATGGAGTTGGCGCCATCTTCCTGCATTGATGGGGTCACCATGGATGATACCAGAATAGAATTGGCTCCATCCTCCTGGAGAGATAGATGGTTTCCATGGAAGATACCGGAATAGAATTGGCTCTATCCTCCTGGAGAGATAGATGGTCACCATGGATGATGCCAGAATGGAGTTGGCTCCATCTTCCTGCATTGATGGGGTCACCATGGATGATACCAGAATAGAATTGGCTCCATCCTCCTGGAGACAAATATATTTTGAGGTTTGCACTGCAACCTTCACAAAGTGGTGACACAAGTGGCCTCCTAGCGGACTCGACTCCAACTTTTTTACGCCGCCACCTGTTCATCCGCTGACGGGTCCTCTTGAAGCCGACAGCAGCTCGGTGACATAAGATTAATTTGTTTAGCGTCGCACGTTGTGAAGCGAAGATTGAAAACAAACACTAAGCGGGCCATGAGACGCGGCGCATCTGCCACCGATCGTGCGGGAGCACGCATGGATGCAAACGAGAAGATGCTTAATGCGCCGTCGCCTGCCATCAGCCTCTTCCCACCTCGGGGGAGCCAGCCAGATCCGGATAATTTATGCTGAATTACATCCCGGAATTTATTTACAGGTAGAATTCGGAAGAGTAAATATTTAGCGCGGGGATCTCGCAGATTGTATATTTTTGCGAGCGTCTTAAAGGACCTCTTCAGTGGTGACGAAAAATCGGCCTGGGAGCCGTTTGTCGTATCCAGCAATCATTGTGGCTCGCTAAAGTGGAACGCCGAAGAGTTGAATAAACCGATGACTTATGCTGGCCATACAGCTTTAGATCTCTGTCAGATATCCTTTAGATCTACCAACAACTATGTAGTGCTGGGTCCTCTGCGATTGAACACAGGTAGGGTTGATGGTTTAGAAAGTCCCTCATATTACATGGTTTTGGTAAAACAAAAGGAGATCTAAAGGAAATCTGATAGAGAGGTCTAAAGGTGTATGGGGACCCTAAATGTCTCCTGATTAAAGCCCCCCATACACGTTCCGATTTTTCGTACGAATTTTGCCCGACCGACCAACGTGGTCGGGAGATTAATCGGATACGGAACTATGTACCCGATTTCTCAAAATCTGCCGAAAAATCGGTCGGGAACGCTCCGGACCTGTCCGTAAATTTTTGGTCGATCTGCTGTTAATAAATGGGTCGGGTATGTGGATCGTTGATAATTCGAATGATTTTTCGGAGACGACCATTACATTTTAGGTGAATGGGGTGACAGATCGGACGAAAAATCGGTCGGAGATAATCGGAATGTGTATGGGGGCTTAGGTTAGTCCATTTAATTGGAAACTAAAGGCCACCATACACCTACAATCTTTCCATTCAATTTTGTACAATAAAAATTTTTCTACCAAAATATAAGGAACCTTTCAACCTTCAATCACTATTATTATCAGGGAGACCCGGAACATAGCAGGATATATACCTTCAATCACTATGTATTCTACAGGAGACCGAGACCTGCAGGAATATAATTCCAATCACTAAGGATTCTATCAGGGAGGACACCAGCATACATAGCAGGATATTAATTCCAATCACTATGTATCTATCAGAGAGACCCACCCAAGCACTGCATAGCAGTGATATATACCTTCCATCACTATGATTCAATAAGGGAGACTGGCACACATAGCAGTGAATATACCTTCCAATCACTATGTATTTATCAGGGAGGCCACTAAACTACGTTGGTAGATCTAATGGAGATTGTATGGATCGATCTTAAGGTGTATGGGGGGCTTTAGCGGGGGTCCCGACGTAGCAGATAGACTTACCTGCTTGGTGGAAGCTCTGTCCTCACTGCGCCGAGCTGCTCCGCTGATGTAAGGCTCAACATTGTTAAGTACGTTGAGCCTCTGCACCGGCTGATGTGTAAACAGACGTGTAATGGAAACAAGCCCTTAGGCTGCACAGTAGGTTATTGACCTCCACCACAACAGCAGTGTAGTTCGGTTCAAGACACATGCCTAGACTGCTGATTGGACGATAAAGGAACAGCAGCTCGCTTATAAGTCCACCTTCTGCTCCTTTTTTAGCAGTTGGACATAACCGACCCATACTAGTTAATAGATCTGCCTCCATCTTCCTTTAATTTAAGAGGTTGATACC
The DNA here is from genome assembly GCA_036250615.1 of Ptychadena robeensis. Taxonomy (NCBI): domain Eukaryota; kingdom Metazoa; phylum Chordata; class Amphibia; order Anura; family Ptychadenidae; genus Ptychadena; species Ptychadena robeensis. Next base: position 163,710,877 of record CM070034.1, read on the forward strand.
GTGTTTCCCTGAAAATAAGACCTACTCCTAAAGTTAAGGTAGCCATACACGGGTCGATTTTTGACCAGTCGATCACCGCGTGCGTTCACAAGATCGATCGGCAATCGACTAAAAATTGGATCGGACATTGAACCGACATGTTGGGTTTTTTTGGTCGATCGTTTGGCAGTGGAAGTACGTTGATGGACCCATAGCTCCCTATGCAGCAGATTTTGTGGAATCAGCCATTTTGGAGATCGGCTCCATATCCGCCACTAATTGCATTCTCAAGGTGGTGTTGCATCGATTCCCGATCCGATCAATTGCCGATTCCTGATCGCCTGGAAAGATCGGATCGGCCCGTGTATGGCTACCTTAGGGCCTAGCTGCATTTTCCCCTGTGCTTCTAATGGAAGCCCTCCCCTGTAAATAAGACCTACCCAGTGAAAAAGCTGCTGTAATTCAGGTTGCCCAGCCCAGAAAGCGCCCGATGGTCCCTGGGTACACACAATGTGCAGTGCCAGGTGAATAGTAGTATAAAAGTAAAATAAACAAATGTAAGGACAGGAGGTGTGGAGTGATATAAAAGCAAGGCACAGGAGTTAGGATTGTCGGAACAATTAAGGCCCCCACACATGTACCGAGTGGGTGGGACAGATGAGCTGCTTTCCATCGCTCACAGCATCAGGGGGCACCATTGTGTGTCGGCCATTAGTTTCAATGAAAACGCCGGTCCCCATTGAAACAACATGTCCATTCTCTGGCCGAATGAGCTTTGGGGAGACTGTGATCTGACCCAAAAATTGGTCAGCGGCAAAATCGGCCGCTGCTCGTTGCATGTGTGGGGGGCTTTAGAAGCCAGTGTAGATATTTGCAGAGAGGAGCAGCGGATGAGAAGTGGTTAGAGGAGTAAATCGGCAGCACCATTCCTGATGGACTGAAGAGGTGACCTCCTTTTGTGGCATGATCCCATAACACTCTTGGTGAGTATGGGTGGACAGACAGACTGACTGTTGACTTCATAAAACATTCCAAAATGGTTGTTCATCTCCATTGTGGTGATGGTTGTGAATCACACCGTCGCACGCAAACAGGTTTTCCGAATTTGCTGACACTTGTTCCTTGTGTCAGGTTTCACCTCCTTCATGTATCTGCAGATACTTCGATCTGACCCCTCAAACATTCCCCAGTCTGAGGTGAGCAGGGTCGTATCCTTCTACCTATTCATCAGCGTTGGCCATGGAATTGTTTGGGACCTGACAACCTGGGGCTTTTCCCTGCCAAGCCAGATGGCGGTCCTCCATGTGGTGTTGTTCCTTTCGAGACACGCTAGTCACCAGAACCCTGAAATGTGGAAAGTCACACAGGCCTCTAACACTGGATTTTTTTTTTTTCAGACCTTAGAGGGGTTCTGAACTGTAGAACCCTCTTCCTTGCTCCCGCCATGCTTACAATGTTCAAGTTCCAAAATGGTGGAGCGATACTCTTTCGGTATTGTAACTTCAACCAATGCAAATCGGCGCCCGGGGACGCTCCTCTCCTCTACTTAACAGTGGCGGGCTTTAGGATGAAAGGAGACTTGTTGTTGCCAGTAATGGCAAGTAGAAAGGGAGGTGATGGGTCCTCTTTAAAGCAGACCTACCACCTCTGCATATGGCTTCTCTCTTCGGCACCAGAAATGTGATACTCGCCTGGTTAAGTGTCAGAATTGATACTCCACCCACCGCCCGTAGTGATGCCGCTCCGGGCCCAAGGGGACATGGGAAGGTAGACTTCACTGCTGAGGTCTACCTTCCTAAGTCCCCTTGCGCCTGGTGGCCAGCCCGACCGAAGAGGCGGACCATCACCTGATTCAGATCCGGATTGGTGGAGGAAACGGAACTGTAAGAATGTCGCTCCTCCATCTTACATGCTGGAGGACCAGACGCTCCAGGCATGGGAGGTAGGAAAGGTAAGTATATCTTTCTGGTAAATGCTGGACACTGTTCTCTCAACGCAGAGCCTCCAGCAAGGAGGACAGTGAGCAGTGTAATAGAGACGGCAGATGGTTATCATCCTTCCATAGAGGTCCCAATTCAAACCCAGGTAGATGCAGGTGACATACTCCATGTAGTGTCTCGCCCTTGGCTGCGGTACCTGGGTGGTTGGGAGCCATGCTTCAGAAAATGCTAAATATTGAAACTAGTGGAGCCCCATGAAGATCTGGCAACAACGTGTTTCCCAGAAAATAAGGCACCATCTTGTTTTATTAACTTAAGGTGAAAATTATTCATATTAACTTGCACTAGGGCTTATATTTGGGTAGGACTTATTTTTACTAAGTAATAAGGCATTTAACCTCCCTAGACTGGCTTTCGGTGCTTAATGGGTTCAGTGTGTTTCATGTAAAATTCTTCCATTTTATTACTTTTTGGTATTGAAGCTTTTTTTTTTCCCAGCTTCTCCAAGTTTAGCTCTGGTTTCGGAACATTTATTTTACTTATTATTTTGCTGGGGTGGCATTCACCCGGTGCTGCACACTGTCTGTACCCGAACACAGGGACCTGCTGGTGCTTTCAGGGCTGCTGACAGTTGGCAGCGGCCTAGAAAGTGGGTGACATACAGCAGCTTTTTCTCTGGGGAGGTCTAATTTTCAGGTGAGGGCCTTTATTAGAAGCACAGGGGAACATGCAGCTAGGCCTTACTTTAGGGGTAGGTTTTACTTTCGGGGAAGCATGGTAGCATTGATTAGGTGTGGTGGTCCCAAGCGGTACAGCCTATATGCCTTTCAGACCAGTTTCCTAGATTCTGTGTTGTACCGAGAGACCTGTCTGTCTATATTGGGCTGATGGACCTTTTTTTTTTGAAGTTGGACAATATGTGCTTTGGCTCTGTTTTTGCATGTTGCTGTTCTTGTCTACGTCGTGTGTGACTCCCATAGTGCCGCAGGGCCTAAAAGATTCAGCTGCTCCCTACAACTAGTCTAGCTGGTCCGTGTCATCACTGTTTCATATGACTGTTGCCATACCAAGAATCCAGACCGGTTTAGCTTGTACCGAGTCATCCTTAAATTTTGCAATGACCTTGTGTTAGTGGATGAGGTTGAAGTAGAAGTAGAAAGGGAGGTGACCTTGACCTTTTTACATTCTATATTTTGACCTTGTTTAAGTGGAGGGCCTCAGCTTGTTTGATCTAAAAGTTTTGGTGAGCTTTGTAGATGGAACATAAATACCATTTACCCTTTTTTTCAGACCATAAGACGCACCCAGTTTTAAGAGCAGGAAAACAAGAAAAAAAATTTGAAGTGTTCAAATCAGTTCGGGGAAAAATCCCCCTGCAATACCAACTTCAGCCACAAGATGCCCTCAGTGAGCATTTGCTGTCAATGGACAGATGATATCACCGGCTTCTTTCTCATACATCAGGTGGGCTGCAGTTCTCTCCCCTCTGGCTGACAGTGATTCAGATTCTAGTGTAGACCCAGCCTTAGGCTATGTTCCCACTTAGGCAATTAATCGCCTTTTGCCGTTGATCGCATTCATTCAGTTGAATGGGCTTGTCCCCACTAAAGAGATGGTCGTGATGGAGTGCGGCAACGATTAAACCTGCGATCAGAAGTTTTGTCTTTTTGATCGCGGGTGAATGCGATTTATTTTTTGTCTGATCACGCCCATAGACATGAATGGATGCGATCGCAAAAATCACGTCAATTCATTCTCTATGGACACGATTTTCTTTTTTATATTGGGGTGATTTTTTTTATTTTTTTTGTGGGTGAAGATCACCTGGTCAATCGCGCCCGATCACGTGAGCAACCATGCACGTGATTTAAATCGCGAGCACGAGGTGATTTATCGCCGATGTGGGAACATAGCCTTACTGCGCAGGAACCTGCTCCTTTCCTTTACCTCGGAGGTTTCGGTAGTTCACCAGATACCCAAGTGACGCGCAGCGAGCACTCTAGATGTTCAGCAGGCGCCTTCAGTCCGAGCTCTTTCTGGCTTCGTTTATCGTTTGGGTTCCCCTTCGCTCTGCAAATCAAAACACGACAAAGCTGTTCTCTTGGCTCCGGCTTTGTTTATACCGACCTTTAAACGCTAAGCGATCCCCGTCATGCAAAACAAAGATCAAGGGTACTTCTGCGTGCGTCCGCGCCAACATCTGTACAAATAATATTCCACTGACGTTGCTTCATCGTCTCTGTTGTTGAACGAAGCTTTGAGTATCGGACGGGAAGGCTGCTGCGGAGAACAGAAAACTTTTGTGGCCTTGGCATCGGTGAGACCTTCCAGAACTTTCCACTGAAGCCTCTCGCGCGCCGCGTCTGATAATGTTTACATTAAATTGAGGCTTCAGAGTTGCTTAACCCTCTGGGCGGTTTGAGGTTTTCGCACCATTTTTCATGGCACGAAAACCTCATGTCACCAGCAATCGCGGTGGAGTACACTGTAATCCGCCGTGCTTGCCGGCTCTCTGCACGCCGCCGAGGTCAAATAGACGCCGGCGCCGTGTGGAGAGGAGTGGTGCCCCCTCCATTAACATGGAGGTCTATGGCGCTACCCCCCGCCCCCTTCCGCGTCACAGATGACGCCGAAGACACGGGGCCGGAAGGGCTCCGTGTGTCGGCGGCTCTTCTACAGAGTCGCCGGCACACAGGGAGATGGCGGTTTTGCCCGATCCCGGTGCGGGCACAGCGATCAAACTGTGCCCGAACTGAGTTTGGGCAAACCGCTAGGGAGGTTAAAGCTAGCCACACACGGTTCAATTTTGGTTCAATCGATGCTCGATTAGATCGAGGAATTCAATCGTCTAATCGAAAATCGATCTTAATCGCATCAACATACACCCCACATTAAGTTTGCGATTGTGGTGAGATTTTGACTAAAAAATATTACTAAAATCGTCGCTTTCGGTAAGGAAACGATTGAAGTTCAGATTGAAGTGGTCTATGTTATTATATCGAATCTAATCGATCCAGGAGAAACACCACAAACCTCCACGATTATAAAACGATTTTGGCACAATCGACGATTTTCCAACATGTCCGATCAACATTTGATCAATTTTTCTGCCTTCATCGAACAATTATTGTCGATCGTACTATGTGGGCATTTCTCGATTTATTTATTTTCAATCGATAAAAAATTCATCTAATCGAGCATCGATTAAACGAAAATCGAACCGTGTGTGGCTAGCTTAAGTTTGAATTTTTTGCCTTTTTCTTTTTCTTTATACAATACTTTGAGCTAAAGTGCTTATGGACTCGTGAGAAGGACCAGGGTTGGCACTATCGGTGGGCCATAGAGGGCCAAGCCCCTCCCAGTCTCATCAGCGTGCCCCCCCCCCCTACATTAAATTAGGGTGATATGGAGTTGTGCCCCCCTCTACCCGATTGCATGCCTGCACCCACCCCGAGTTGGACTGGGTGTCACCTAAGGAGTTCTGGTTAGTAAATCTCTGCCGGTAGCATATTATTATTATTAACATTTATTTATATAGCGCCAACACATTACGCAGCGCTGTACAATACATTAGAGATAGAAACACCGTATAACACACAGGTACAGGATATGACACAGGAGGAGTAGAGGACCCTGCCCGGACGGACTTACAATCTAATAGGTTGGGGAACAAAGTATACAATAGGTGGGGGGGGGGGGGGGGGGGGGGGGGGGGGGGGGGGGGGGGCTGGGACTGGTATGGTTGTGATGTAAGAAATGAGAAGATGGATAGGCCAGACTGAAGAGGAGGGCGCGTTTGCTTTTTTGAACAAATCAATGAAAAATGCATTAAAAAGTGAATAAAAATGCATACAGGGCCCTTTCACACTATATACATGTTTTTTGTTTTTTTTTACTCCATGCGTTTTTACATAGACAACCAGTGTTACCATTGCGTGCATTGCAGTGTTACCACTGCATGCATTGCGTTTTTTGAATACGTACTGATGTATTCATTTTTCCTGCATTTTTCATTGATTTGTTAAACGCAGACGTAATGTGAAAAACGCATGCGTTTTTGTATATAAGCAGAAAAGCATGCCTTTAAAAAGTTGTGAAAGGGCCCAAAAATGCAACACGTGCTGTGTGAATGGTAACATTGGATGTCTATTTTAAAAAAAACGCAACGCATATAGTGTGAAGGGCCCTTAAATCATTGGGCCCACTGCGTGGGCTTAACATTGAACCCACAGTTCACGTTTAATAAACTTTACCTTACCATCACGTCACTTCAAGACTTCTCCAAGGCCACCCTACTCCCCGGGAAGCTCTCTCTTACATCCAATCCCATTAGACATAAGAACAGTGGTTCTCAACCTTTTTAGATCCGCGTCCCCAGAAGTGATGTTGCGAAGTGTCTCTTCCTGTATTTGGAACACGGAAGTGATGCTCCGTGACGTCACTTTCAACAGTATCCGGTAAGTATAATGCCCACTCCTATTTTCTCACCACCCTTGTGCAAATGATGTGCGGGGGGGGGGGGGG
>CM070034.1:163736830-163753815 GCA_036250615.1 Ptychadena robeensis
TGCCGGCCGACTGAAGGGGCCCCATAATGCACCAGGGTGCAAACGTGATGACGTAGGTCTGTCTGACCTACTCGCGTTGTGTATGGCAGCCTTTAAAGCCCCCCATACACGTCTAGGTTTCTGTTCAACTTTAAAAGATTAATTTTTTGGGGTCAGGGAAATTGGTGATTGTATGTTTGCCAACTGTAGTAACAACAAGTTTGATCAACTTTTTTACGATCGACTGAAAGTGTAATTTCAATACAACCAATTCAAATTTACCAGCATGTCCAATCCTTTTTCAAAAAAAAAATTCCCAATTGTAATTGTTTTAGGTCGATCTTACCATGTGGGCTGCTGTAGATTTTCAATCAATCAACCAAAAAAATTTAATTAAGTTGATTGGATGAAAAATCTAGACATGTATGGGGGCCTTAACACTTATGGGGTTCCAGAAGCGCCCCTTCAGCATCATCAGTGATGCCTAATGGCCGGGTGGGGGAGTCACGCCATAGACCTCCATGTTAAGAGGGGCGTCTGTTTCCCAGCCCACATCAGTGTTGATGACACTACTCTGCTGCTATCGCCCGTGCCATTCTTTCCAGCCTGAATGCAAGGGAGGGTAAACAGATATGATGTGATATCCTCTCCCTCCTCTTTGGTTGACAATTGAGATGCCTGGCTTAAATGTCCTTATTTCTTTTACTTCTCTAGGTCTCTAAACCTCCCAAGTACTTCTCCGTCCAAATCCATCCCCATTCCCCAGCCTTTCCGACCTGCGGATGAAGACCACAGAAACCAGTTCGGCCAGCGAGATCGTTCTTCGTCCGCCCCGAATGTTCACATAAACACCATCGAGCCAGTAAACATTGATGTAAGTAAATTAAATACCACATGACCTACCTACCAAATGTACATCTATATACAAACGTCCATCAAATCTGTGTCCCAAAAGAAGCCTGGGGTTGGGGACAACAGCACAACATAGAAGCATTCATCATATTGAACTCCTAAAAATATTTTGTTATACATTTGGGGTTATAGAATATGAGTATACTAATATTTCATATATAAAACATATATATGGAGTGCTAGAAATCCTATATACATACACGATATGGATGAACATTGGGATGAACATTATATTTATGTATCATGATGATGTATGATAACACGTTTCGCTCGGTCTTCCTAATGGGAGTATTTGGCATCACTAAAGTTATCAACTTATAAGCTAGCCATACACGTGTCGATTCCTGAGCGATCGATCGATCAACCATCCGATCGATTCCGGTGAAGCCACAGACGTTGATCGATCGACCATACAAGTCTGTGCCTACCACCTTAGGCCACCGATTCCTGGGCGATTCTGTTACCAGTCAATCGATTTCACAAATGTCAACGCCCCTTGATGTGTGCTTAATCGATCAGAAAACACCAACAGGTTGGTTCTCTGGCCGATCCAATTTGGGGGCCATGTCGATCGGGTGGGGTCGATCGGTCAAGGTGGGCTGCACTCGATTCCTCACCGATCGATCGGCGTGCACGCGCCTGGTGATCGATCGGCCAGGAATCGTGTGGGAAATCGACCTGTGTATGGCCACCTATACAGATATATTCGCTCACTTTATTAGGCACACCTGTCCAACTGCTCGTTGACGCAAATTACTGATCAGCCAATAAGATGGTGGCAACTCAATGCATTTAGGCATGTTGACATGGTCAAGACGAACCGCTGCAGGTCAAATCGAGCTTCAGAATGGGGAAGAAAGGTGATTGAAGTGACTTTGAACGTGGCGTGGTTGTTGGTGACAGGCGGGCTGGTCTGAGTATTTCAGAAACTGCTGATCTTCTGGGATTGTCACGCATAACCATCTCTAGGGTTTATAGGGAATGGTCTGAAAAAAAGGAAAACATCCAGTGAGGCAGTTCTGTGGGGGAAAATCCGTGTTGATGGCAGAGGTTTAGAGGAGAATGGCCAGAGTGGTTCCAGCTGATAGAAAGGCAACAGTAACTCAAATAACCAAATCATTACAACCACGGTATGCAGAAGAGAACCTCTGAATGGCCCCACACAGTCTGTTAACATCAATACCAAACGATAACTCTACATATAACAAAATCTTCTTTTGCAGGACTTAATTCGGGACCAGGGTCTTCAACGAAGTGAAGGAGGTAAGTGAGCGTGCTTTGTCCAATGTAGGCCTAGACACACAACACACCCCTACCATAAAGTTCGTCAGGCCTTCGCAATTAGTAATAACTTTCAGAAACTCTTGGAAGCTGACACTTGCTGAAATGTATTTTAACCTCCCTAGCGCTCTGTCACGTTTTTACGGGCGATCACACCCCTGTGTCTATATGGGCTGGGAAGCTGACGCCTCTCCATTAACATGGAGGTCTATGGTGCCCCCCATCAGGTGTTCCTGAAACCCCAGACATTCATGCGATCCCGTACGTGGGGTTTTTTTTTTAAACACTCCGGACAAGCTGGAATTGTCGTGAACACTAGGGAGGTTAAGGTGGATGACTAGCATACAGAAACTTGAAGTGAGCCAATGAAATTGATCATAACGGGGATCCCCAGAGTGGGTCAGGATTTTTCAACATAACAAAAATATTTTCTAGATCAATTTTTTTGGGGTGGGGGGTTTATGTAGTATTTATATCAGAACACCTCAGTATCTACCCCACATACCCACCTCTCTGATTCGATTATCTTCATGTGACATCTGTTTTAGGCCTTGAAATGTGTAACACCAGCTTCTGTGTGCAGTATCCATTCTCTCAAAATTTCTGTATTTTTTTTTTTTTTCTACATTTATTTCTGAACTCCCATTCTGATCCCCGATACGTCCTCCCCTCCCGTACATCATGATAACACAATGTGAATTTAATGTCTGTATTCTGGAATCATTATGCTAATTATGTCTTAATTCTGCCCTCCTGCTCAAACCTTTTTTCCCTTTTTTACCCCCCTCACTGTTACATTTTAATCCCCCTTTTCTTCTCTTTACCTCCTTCATCCCTCCCTCATTCCTTTTTTCTTTTGTTTTTTTCCTCCTCCTTTGCTTTCTTTATGCCTGTGTTTCTCCCGCAGCCCCTCAGGTCCAGCCGGCCCGCTGCCTTCGGAAATACCACAATCGGAACCCCAGCCCACTCCTTCATACACTCCCCAGTGAAATAGTCTTTGATTTTGAATCTGACCATGTTTGCAGAGGTAGTTGGGCTGTTTATCTTACCTAACCCCCTCACCTTAAAGCGAACCCGTGGCCAGCTGTAGACGGTTTACATATTTGTCGCCTTAGCCAGCAGCACTTGAGCTTTAAAACAAGGTCTTGGGGTCCTCTGAAGGGGTATGAACTGTGGAGTAATGAATCCTATATAGTCGCAGTGGAAGAACAGCTCACCCTGCTCAGTTTGAATTGGAGCTGGCAAGGTTCAGGGGGTAGGGGTGCTGAGCTGCTGAGATGTTCTGGGGATGGGGCAGCTGCATTGCTACTGGTAAAGGAGAGCAGACCTGACAAAATATTGCTGAGATGGTGGGGCCATGCCACAGGTGGGCAAGAGATCATGAACTGCTCAAATATGGCTGAAAAAGGGGACAATTGATATCTGAGTTACTGCTGGGAGGTGGTGAGCTGAGGCGCTGCCAGCACGTTAACCTCCACTAATGAATTATTCCAAAGTAGCCGCAGAGGCAAGTAAGGATTTGTTTTAAAAGCTCATTTAGCGCTTCTGAAAAATATGTAAGCATTTCATTGTCCACAGCCTGGCCACAAGTTCACTTTAAACTTCTTGAATTCAGAACCCCATAGATCTGTCTTTCACTGCTTGCACCACTTCTACGGGCGTGCAACACAGACGCTGCTTACGTTTTATATTTAACACGCTATGTAGTTCTAGTGTACGAGCTGTGAACAGACACCACTGTAATGACCGTTGAGGCACCTTTTACTAGTGTATGTGCACGAGAACGTTCACCTTTCCTGTGTAACTTTTTAGAAAGTATTTAGTCCCTTTTCCTTTCACAAAGCTTTTCGTATGATCTCCATGTGTGTGTTTATTTTTTATTGCATGCTAGCAAGAAGTGTTCAATAGAAGTAGTTTTTGAGTTTTGTGTATCTGTAGTGTGATGTGTGATTTTTGTTTTACCCTATTCTTTAGTATATGCTGTTTGTACTCAAATATAATTGCAGATGGACTTTATAGGCCCCTGAACATGGAATTGTCACCAAGCTTGCTGGATTTAGAGAAGGGTTGTGGGAAAATTATACTAGACTTTGAATCTATTTTATGCAAACGCTACATATTCTAGAGCAGTACCATTAAACGGGGTGGCCATGTTCAATGAAAGCAGCAGGACTAAAGCCCACAAGCGGGGTAGGAAGTTGGGAGGGAGAGTAATGTCCCCTCCCTCCCAACTTTCCACCCCGTACATCATCTACACAAGGAAAATTGGAGGGAGGGGACTTATACTTACCTCACCATTCTGGAAGTGATGTCGCGGAGTGAAGCTTCCAGTATTTGGAACGGGGAAAGGACATTTTGTATCCGCATTCCCATGTTTCAAATACAGGATGAGACCCTTTCCAGCGTCATTTCCGGGGTTGCATATCTCAATCGGTTGAGAACCCCTGTTCTAGAGCAATACTTTTTTCCTTTATAATGTTGCCACAACCCTTCCCTACATCTCCAGTGTTTTTTGGTGACGGTATTCCGAAACAAAAGCACACTTGCTGTGTGTTTCTGGGCCTTTACTGCTGCATTTCCCACCCTAGGCTTATACTCGAGTCTTTCAGTTTTTTTCTGAATTAAAAAAAATCTAAAATACCTTGGTGTATAAACCATGAATAAAATTAAAAAAACATGTTTACTACTTAAAATGATTTTGATAGATGCTGGAAAACTTGAGCCACCTCTTCGAATTTTGGACTTCCCGGGCATGCACATCTTACCCATTATTGCTGCTAGTGTTGCTGTCCTGTATTTCAAAGCGAAAACCTGGGAGTCATTATCCTTTATTGTGGATTTGGCACAAAATTTCGAAAAGTCTTATTTATATATATATATATATATATATATATATATATATATATATATATATATATATATATATATATATATATATATATATATATATATATATATATATATATATATATATATATATATATATATATATAGGCACAGTCATAGAGTAATACATATTTGAAGAAATTTCCCCTCCTGCAATCTCTACAGAATTGCCCATATTGCCCCTATGTCATAAGCAGTGTCTCTCTTTCATATAACAGTTACTGCAGAGTTGTTTGTATGTGTGGAAAAGTATTGTCTTTGTGTATTTTTTAAAAAACTCGAATATAACAGCTTCTGTTTAATTTTCCATCTGTAGTGTTTTTAATTTTTACATGAATTTCATTTCATGACTTTCAATTTACTCTCTCCTCCGTCTTGCGTTCAGTACTGTTTGCTCCCAAGTTCCGTAAAGTCAGTTGAATGATTTCCCCTATTCAACAGTGATATGTTTATGATTTCTTACCGCTTTTAAAGCAGGAAATGCACATGTAGATATGGGCCAGATCTTGCGCGCTCACGGCCATCTATCTGGCCCATATCGTATGTGGCCATCCCTGTTTTTGAACAGGACCAATCAATTACAAAACAGAGATATTGGACATGACTGTAAACCACAATACATTTTGCCGGTGACTGAAACTTTTACATTTGAGATTGAAACACACAATGCTAGGCATACACATCTCCATTTTGTAATAGATTCAAGTCACAATCACCAATTTTTCTGTAATCTGTTACAAAATTTGAGCCATCCAGGCTTCCTTAGAGCAGCTGCACCCAGCTGAGCTTGGGTCGCACAGAGATCTACCCATCCAGATACGAACTTTAAAAAAGTTTCAGGGACCAAAACCCCCCTCTTCAGCAGGGCTGATCTATGGACCGGAGTGACGCAGGCAAACTTAACCACCAACGCTGTGCTTCATCACTCTTCTGGTCTGTTGCCTTTAATAAATAAGCCCCTAAAACCTTGTGCACCAATTCATCTTTTTTGTTTGCATATGTAATATGTCTAGATCAGCGGTCAGCAACCGTTGCTGACTAACCAGGGGGAGGGGCAGAGCAAGGAGCTACAACGAGGATCTCAGGTGGCTTGGTTTGAGCTCACCCACCCTCCTCTCTGGATGGAGGAGAAGCCCAAATCTCTGGTGTGGCTCCTTGCTCTAAATATTGCTCAAAATTGTCCCAATAGACTATAACTGGGTTGTTGTTTTTTAAGACCGGAGCCGTTGGAAGATGGCATAAGGTCTATGGGAATCGACTTGAATGAGAGATGTGATTGTGGCTGTCGATATTGATGTTGTCTTGGGAGAGGGGGTCATGTGTGTGTTAACTGGTCATGGGTGTAGTGACAAGAGAAGGGGCCTGACCGCAGAGGGAATCTCCACTGGTGGTGACTCATACTCACCCCCAGTGCTCTTCTGTTTTTCGATTCACAACTCTACTGTACTGCTAAGACGAGCATTGGCAAACCATCCAGTCCTAGAAAAGCATTTTTCGTTTACAACAAAGACCCCAAGATGCCATTTTTGTTTTGTCCCAAAAACTTTAGAAAGTTTACAGGATTCTGGTATTCATTATCTTGCAGAACAGGACAGTAGTCAAACAAAACTATTTATTTGAAACCCCCCCCCAAATATACGTTTGTGGATCCATATTTAGCTTTGATTATAGCCAACCTGAATATGTCTCTTAGGTTGTTATTGTTTTTTTTTTTCTTGGTTATTAACATTTTGTTTTCTGGTTTGGCAGGTTCCACGCCGGGGTTATCAGCAACCCCCCCAGCATCCCTCCCCGGATCCCTCAGCAATGTGAAAGCTCTCCAGAAGTCACCAGGCCAGCAGAGAGAGCGCAAATCCTCCTCGTCCTCCACAGAAGACAGGAGTCGGGTGGTGAGTATCCAGTGCCGCCATCTTCTACTTCTAGGGATTGGTGATATCTGTTAACATGGCAGCGCACTGTTTAGTAATTATACATCTAATCTAGATATTCGGTGTATTTCCCTTTTTATTGATTGGTTTATTTGTAAAAAAAAAAATTAAAATGAATAAACCGAACTTTTACAAATAAACACAGCGGGAAAAAAGACCCAGAGAGGATACTTACCATTCTAATGAATGGGGCAGTGTCCACTCTGCGTTATCTGAGCAGTGCTTTTGAAGCTGCGGAATACAGCATCTTCATTGCAGCATGCCGGAGACACCCCCATTAAAGATCAATGGACGTCTCTCCAAGACACAGAGAAGCAGAGCCCAATGCTGTTTGCCGCTGTTTTTCCATGTCTTTGGTATGCTAAATTAATAGCGCTCCTAAGCCACGGACAAACTGCCCACAGGATGCAGGGAATATGATGGCAAATGTGCTGGCGAGTGTCCTTTTTTCCTTGCACTGGACTTGCATAAGCATGAATCGGCACATGATCTTAATGACATAGCTTGTTGCTAGATTTTCATATCTAGAATCCTGACCGCACCAAGTGTTTTCACTTCATTAACCTCCTGAGTGTTTACCCCAAACACAGCTCGGGGGAAGTTTGCTTGTCCGGCAAACTCACTCGCCTATCCCCGCCTACTCGGAGTATCGAGTATCACTTCCGGGTCTGTCTCTTCTGAGTCATCGTGGTGCTAATGAGCGGGGGGGGGGGGGGGGGGGGGGGGGGGGGGGGGGGGGGGGGGGGGGGGGGGGGGGCAGCAGTGCCATTGACCTGTGTGTAATGGCGGCACCAGCTTTGTGCAACAAACCCCTGGCATCGTCATGTGTGGAGGGTGAGCAGAGAATCCCGGCGGATTACTTTGTATTCTGTTGCGATTGCCAGTGGCGCATTATTTGTTGTTTTTTTAAATGCAAAACACTTAGAAGGTTAAATATATATGCAATCAGACAGAGGGTCTAATGTTTTGGACAGGTATGGATGCTGAAATTTATTAAATTGCTAAACAGTTGATCAGATTTAGGTTCAGGCGAAAGCATTAAGGTAGCCAAGCACGGTACGATCCGCAGCCCATTTTTCAGCCACTCGGCTGCAAATCGGGTTCGCCCACATGGACAGATCGAACAGGATCGTACTGCAACTGTCAGTAAATTCCTGGCTGATTGCATTACTTTGATGGGGACCCCATCAAGTAATGTCCTGCACACAGTGTGCAGGCTGATCCTCTAAGCGACCGGCTGCAGCATGATGATGTCAACACGCTGCAATCAGCCACTATAAAATCAGACGGGGATCAGACAGTGCATGGCTACCTTTTAAGCAGTCTACAACCCAACCCAATCTTATGACTTGCTGGTCTAGGTCACATTGGCACTTTTAAACTGACGAGTCAGCCAATAGGTGGCTTTGACTCAAAACCAGCTTCTTAGTTGTCTTCTAGGTTCTGGCTGCAGGTTAAATGTTGCTGTGAAAGTCTCTCTTTATACATTAATAGGAAATGATGGAATATATAAATAAAGTCCACTTTGAAACTGCAAAATATTTAACCACTTTCAATTCCGTCCTCTTTGCAGAAAACACTTGGGCGCCGAGATTCCAGTGACGATTGGGAAATTCCAGACGGACAAATCACGGTTGGACAAAGAATAGGATCTGGATCCTTTGGGACAGTGTATAAGGGAAAGTGGCATGGTATGGACTTTGTTTGAGTTACTTTTTTTTGGTTCTCTGAATGCGCATAATGGAAGGGGTTTTGCAATAAACAAAATGGTGCAGTTTATATAAGGGTTCAATTTAGGTAGTAGGTGTAAACCATGTGACTTGCTTCCCCATCTTTCTATGTGGCACTTCTACTAACTGAGCTTTTTCAGATGAGGACTGCAAATAAAGTCTACTTTTTTTTCTTTTGATCACTTTAAAATCTTGTTCCCTAAGGAAACCCCCCATCCTGTCTGATATTCCTTATATATGAATGTGTAGATCAGTGGTGGGCAACTGAGTTGATATGGAGGGCCACAAGTGCGGTTCACAGCATCACTAAAGGGCCGTACATAACATTTTCGATCTATACTGACTTGTAGAAGCATTTTATAATAAATAAATGACAGCAGGCAGAGCTAGAAGACCTTATTTTTAATTTTTAAATAAACTTCTTTTAAATTATACTTCAAGCACTGGGAAATTATACTTCAAGGGAAACACTGTAGTATGGTAATGCACATTTTGTGTGATATATTATGAAAGGTTATGTGCTTCATAGATCTCATCAAAGCCTTTGATTATATCTATGGTTCACATAACCTGAGAATAGGGGCACATAAGCTTTGAATCTAAGGTTATGTTCCACAATATATATTGTACAATCACCCCCCTTTCGTTGGTGAAATAGTGGGAGCATAGGCACTTGCCTATCCAGCTGAGCAGGCTGATTGGCATATGTGAAAGCCAATCAGCGACCCAGACTGCGCCTGAGCAAGTCCCTCACCTCTCCTTCTCTTCCCGCACTAAGAAGAATCCGAGCAAAGTCTCGTGACCAGGGGTCTGCAGACGGGTAAGTTCCTATACATTAACAGGTTTCGGAGGGGTGCCAAAGAACACCCAAAGGGTGTAGATCCTTTTTTGTGGGTCTGGTTTATTTTAACCACCTAAACTTTTTATTTTTAAAGAGAAGATCAATGAGAGAAGCAGGAAATGTATCCTTTTGGGGTCCCCAGGTGGCCGTGTTGTATTAAATTGTCTTTGAACAGCTTTTAGGGAGTTAATGTAGCTGTGGGTTTCAATGGAATGGGCGTTCAATAACAAAAGGGGCTTTTGGCACTTGGCTTTAAGTTGACTTGAATTTTCCTCCATAAACGCGTTTCCTGCTTGTGCCATTTATTTGTTGATGTCCCAGAAGGTATTACCTTGTTAACGCAGCTCTGCGGTCTCTGTGTTTCAGGAGATGTAGCTGTGAAAATGTTGAATGTATCTGCACCAACTCCTCAGCAACTACAAGCCTTTAAAAATGAAGTAGGCGTGCTCAGGTTAGTCAGCTGTACATTTACAATTTGCCTTTTTACTGTTTTTATGTACACTTTTGTGTACAATGTTTTGTGTAAAGTTTTACATCGTGATCCTCGGAGCCCTGTGCCAGCCTTAATACATTACATAATACATACAGCCATTCATTAGGTATGTGTATATGAAATTGCAAGTGCGGTGAATATTTTCAGTCACTGTTCAGTTTCTGGATTTCACATGGTGATGTTTATCAACACAAGGACATTCAGGGCATGTGCATTGACTGTAAGAGATGGTAATATATTCACTACACTTGCAGTTCCATATGTGCATACTTAATGAGCAGATTATTAGTCTGCATATACAGAACTGCAAGTGCAGTGAATATATTTGCTGCTGTAACCCCTAGGGCAGTGGTGGGCAACCAAGTTGATATGGAGGGCTGACAGTGCAGCCCTCAGCATCACTAGGGCCGCACAGAACATTTTGAATCTATACGGACTTGTATAAGCATTTATAATGCAAATGGCAGCAGAATAACTACAAGATATTATTGCCAATGTCGCCTTTGTCCATGTAATGCAGTGGTTCCGCAAACTGGGGGGCGGCCCACCCTGCAGGGGGGGGGGTGTAAAAGTATTCCAGGGGGCGCGGGACCTTATTCTGAACCTGTGTTTCAATGGGTAATGGGGGCTTGATAATGTTCCTAAATAGAAAAGGGGGGCCCTGCAAGGAAAGTGGTTTTGGGAACCATTGATGTCATGTGACATGGCATGCTCATGTTTTTTTCATGTTCTTGTCAGTAATGCAATGAAAATGTTTTAGTTGTTTGCCTCTTGACTCAATGCATAGTAACAATTGTATTATGTGACCTCCTGTGTTCCAGGAAAACTCGGCATGTAAATATCCTGCTCTTCATGGGCTATTCTACCAAACCCCAGCTGGCAATAGTGACCCAGTGGTGCGAGGGTTCCAGCCTCTACCACCATCTACACATCATAGAGACCAAATTTGAGATGATTAAGCTTATTGATATTGCACGGCAGACAGCACAAGGCATGGAGTAAGTAGCCCATATGTCTGTAGAGCTGTACAGTGGCCTCTTGTGGGCCGCCGTGGACCTTTCACTGGGTGGTTTGTCATTAAGATGTTAAAAGCTTAAAAAAAGGCGATTGATTGCTTTATTGACACTAAATATTTGTATATTTTTGTTTCTTAGCTATTTGCACGCCAAGTCAATCATCCACCGAGATCTGAAAAGCAATAGTATCCTTTTCCAAAATGGCAGCTTCAAGATGGTGTCCAGACTTTAACCCAAATCCCACTTATTTACCACAAAGTGCCAACATGGTCATTTATCCTGTGATCCCCTGCTGATTTTGGAAGTTTGCCCTCTGACAAAGAAACCACCGGTCTATAGAAAGGTGGAGGACTGTGTGCATGTAGCAGAGGGAGAAGAGAATGGACAGTCAGGGAGCGAATAGGCAGCTGTGTTCTGCAGGTCTCTCCTACACCCCCCTCATTTGCCTCTGTGCTGAGTGACCGCTCGGGTAGCCTACAGAGAGGGCTACGGGTGCCACCTCTGTTAATTGGCACATATATTGGTATATTGGAGCAAGTCTCTACTTACTCTGCTGGAGTTCCCAATCCTACACAATACTGCTTGGTGTTTTGTAATAGGAGAATTCCTTATAGCCAAAAGGAGTGGACCTTCTGCATCCATCATTACTCATGACAATGGGTGGCGCCTCCTGTGTCCATCATTAGCCATGAAAGATGGGTGGCACCTCCTGTGTCCATCAGCAAATAACTATGGGTGGCACCTCCTGCTTTCATCATTAGCCATGAACTGTGGGTTGCACCTCCTGCGTCCATCATTAGCCATGAATGATGGGTGGCACCTCCTGCGTCCATCATTAGCCATGAGCGATGGGTGGCACCTCTTGCGTCCATCATTAGCCATGAACGATGGGTGGCACCTCTTGCGTCCATCATTAGCCATGAACGATGGGTGGCACATTATGCGTTAATCATTAGTCATGAACGATAGGGGGCATCTCCTACGTCCATCATTAGCTTTGAACGATCGGTGGCACCTCCTGCATCCATCATGAGCCATAAACGATGGGTGGCACCTCCTGTGTCCTTTGTTGCCCATAAATGATGGGTGGTACCTCTTGCATCCATCATTAGCCATAACCTGTGGGTGGCACCTCCTGTGTCCATCGGCCATGAATGATGGGTGGCACCTCCTGCGGCCAACAGAATTGGTTAGAGAGGGTGAATGGGACCTCCTCCCTAGCCTACCATTCCAAACTAGGCTGGTCTTTCCTTAACATTTTTCTCTAGATATTTTTCTTCATGAAGACCTCACGGTAAAGATTGGTGACTTTGGGCTTGCCACAGTGAAGTCGCGGTGGAGTGGCTCGCACCAGTTTGAGCAATTATCAGGGTCCATTCTTTGGATGGTGAGAACTCCTTTCTGATTTTACAGATCTGTCTTTATAGAATACCCGTCTTTGTATTTTATTATTTGGGATTTGCTGTCGGAATTATCACATTTCTATTGTTGCAGAAGGTGAACATTTAGTAAAATGTTGTCCTCGTTTGAATATCTTATTGTCGTTTTTTTTATTGGTGCATCTTTTAGGCTCCAGAGGTCATCAGAATGCAGGACAAAAATCCTTACAGCTTTCAGTCAGACGTCTACGCGTTCGGCATTGTACTATATGAGTTAATGACTGGGCAGCTACCATATCAGAATATTAACAACCGAGATCAGGTGAGTTGGTCTTTCCAAAAATGTGTTCACCAGGGACGGGTGTTTCTAGGTGCTCTGGCATTGGGTCACTCCCTTTTTCTTCCATCTGGCAGCTACTTGGGCACCTAAAGCCTCCCTTGTGGTCCACTTCATGTGCAGTTTCCACCCTCTGCACATACCCAGATGCCATGGATGTGAGGACCCAGGAGGCCTGTACCTGTGTTGCATATGGCCAGGGCAGCCTTCCAAGGCTGGGTCTATCTACACAACCCAGCTGGTGGGTGTTATAGACACATCAGCGTGACGTGTCCAAGATGTCTGCCCACAGTTTGGGCGCCATTCAGTCACTTTTGGAGCTTTTATAGTGCAGTATTTGCTATTTCAACAATACCTGGCCCTATTTCTCATTAGCAAACCGTGGCTGAAAACTCATCGGGCGCCTTTTGCTTATGCCACATAACGTGCCCATTGTTTATCAATAGGCGCATTATGTGACTGCGGCGCTTCTGTGTGCGGACGCCCCCTGACCTGGGTCAGGACTTGCTGGTATAGACTGGAAGTCCTTTATCATAGGGGAATGCCCAGGGTGTCCGCACGACTTTTGAGTGAAAACAATGTAGTGTAGACCAGGCCCAACTTTGTGGAACCATGAAGAGGTGAGAACGCCGCCGCTGCATTGGGAAAGCTATCACAACTCTGATATTGGTGAATAAATCTTCCCCGAGCTACACTTTGGCTTCCAGCGAAGGAGTCAACGAATCCTTTGTTTTCAGTATTATCTCGGTTTGAATTGTAAAGTCTGAAGTGATGAGGAATTTTATTATGATGTCACCTGACCACAACTGGTTTGTTTTAAAAACCTTTTTTTTTTTTCTAAACTTTTTAGATCATATTTATGGTCGGCCGAGGTTATCTGTCCCCAGACTTTAGCAAAGTTCGGAGCAACTGTCCCAAAGCGATGAAGAGGTTAATGGCGGACTGTCTGAAGAAGAAAAGGGACGAGCGGCCCTTATTTCCCCAGGTAAGGTCACTTCCGCTGATCTGATTTTACAGCCTGTTACAGAGTAAAGGCCCCCCGCACTCGTAGCGAGTGGGAGACTGAGTATACCCCGTCGCTCAAAGAATCGGCGGGCACCCTTTGTGTGCCGGACGTTAGTTTGAAAGGGGACACAACCCCATTCAAACTAATGGCATCGGCCAGAGATTTATGGACATGTCTTCTCTCTGGCCGACCCCTGTCGCCCCATGTGGGCACCCGCAGTGGATGTGTCAAATTATTCTTCTGGACCTTCGTCCCAAGTTAGGCTTGTGCTAAAATTCAATGCAGGGATTTTAGTGCAGTGCATAAGCTCTGTGTCATCATAAATGCTATGGAGGCTTGGCGGATGACTCAGGCGTTGACAGTCAACAGATGCGTCATAATGACCCAGCCCATTCATTAAAAGGGGTCCCTGTATTGTCTGCGCCCTTTAATGTAGCCATAATAGAGCAGAAAGGGGGGCTTGCACTGGTTGAATCTGCTGATGTCCGCACATTCAGTCGCATAGTGGGGCCCTACTCTTGCTATACTTGGGCTTACTTTCCTATCCAGACTAAGCTTATGGTGTCCCTCCATGCCAGCTTCCTGCTGATCCTTCCATGTCCAACTCTCTGGTGTCATATATACACTGCTGTGTCTCCAGCTCAGCCAATGCTTTGCCCAGAAAACTCGTGGTCCTCATGCAAAGCAATAAACATCGACCGTGGTTTACTGTCATGTCTGATATCCCTGTAAACAGGGATGGCTGCATAAGATATAGGCCAGATAGCGCTATCGATCTGACCCATATCTATACGTGTGTTCCCTGCTTAAGGGGCGAAGCGCCCAGGAGGTTAATGCCTATAAGAGTAAAGCAGTACAATAACGCGCCCCATACACTTTCTTAACACAGCCAAATCATGCCCCCCTTGTTTGGCATCATAGACGTGTAGACTAGACTTACTGAATGTTGGATGGTGCGTGTATAACAATTATTTGACTTGAATTAAGTTATTTCACCTGGAAACAGGACAGTTTGTTTGCAGGGTGTCTGGGGTGGCAGGATTTGGGAAGTGTCACGCTGAGCCTCACGTTGTGTGATTTTAGTTATTGTTCGCCCATCCACAAAGTTGGCAGGTGAAGTAGAAATGAACGTCTATCATATGCTGCGACGATGGGGTGACACAGCACAGAGATGTAGAAATGCTGGGTATTGATATATAGATGTTTGTTTTCTATCCGCCTAAGCTTTGTTAATCTTGTTTTTGCCGAATCCCTGAACCTGCTCTCTTTGTTCTCCGTTAGATTCTCGCCTCCATTGAACTCCTGGCCCGGTCATTGCCAAAAATTCACCGCAGTGCATCTGAGCCATCGTTAAATCGAGCCGGCTTCCAGACGGAAGACTTCAGTCTGTACGCTTGTGCTTCTCCGAAAACGCCCATCCAGGGTGGCGGATATGGTGGGTTCGAGTGTTACGGCCTGTGACCCGGGCTGAGTACCCTCCTCCGTTCCAGATACTAGCGCCCCTGCTGGCAGGAGTCTGTAAATGTTTGTGTGACGCTGCATTGTACACACCACGCGCCGATAGCTGTACAGTCTCTTTGTAAATATTCTGATAATTATTTGTATATACACATTGAAGTGCTGGCTGCCTTCATTCATACTGTATTTAGATTTATTAGGTGTCTAATGGTAATGAATAAAACAAGTGAACCTGTCCTTGACTGCTTAGTGGCACCCTCGTCCCTGTACAATTTTGCAAGTGTACCTGTCTAGGGCAGATATCAGAGAGAAGGTCCCTTATAGGGGTCATCCTTATTGTTTAACAATACATTAACAGGAGTCCTCAAACTTTATGATCAGGAGGCCAATTCACAGTTCCTCTAGACTGTTGAGGGAGCTGCAGTATAGTTCTTAAAAAGAAAACACATGTATTTACATACATACACGCATGTATATATAAATACACACACGTATATGCATACACACACATATATATATATATATATATATATATGTGTTACACACACTTACAAATTCCTCAGTCAAACAAGTAGGGGTAGTACAGACATATAAACACGCACACAAAATATACAAACACATGTCACTGATACACATACACAAAAGGACGCATACACCTATACACACGCAGACATATACACACACGCAGACATATATACACAAATGCAGATACATACATACACGTACGCAGACATATATACGACAGACATATATGCGACGGACACATACATACAGACATATATATATATATATACACGCACACAAAATACACAGTCAAACACGTATGTCACTGACACACTTACAAAATACGCAGTCAAACACATATGTCACTGACACATATGCGCACACATACATTTACACACTCCATCAATAAGATCGGCTGCCTCACTCCAACGGAGCAGAAGGAGACATCAGCCAAGGATTTGATTGACAGTTGCAGCACCCGGCTGATTCATACTTTCCATAGTTTGAGGTCCCCTGGTTCTGCTGCTGGTTTTCTGCATTGTGAATGATTTGGTAACGTATACAATGGCTGTTGGAGATCATATGTATGCATCGGCTCTGTGTATGGTGTACAGACGCAGAATATTTCTGTGCGTCAGGCCGCTTGTAAGCTGCTTTGCCATGACACTTAGTTCTTTCATTTAGTTCTCTCCATTTCCTCATCCACAATCACCGGCTTCTCAGAATTGTGTGCATGCTGTGTGCGCTCTTCCTGCTTCTACCGCCACTAACCCGTCTCTAGCGTGTTCTCTAATACTTGCCTCAGACTTTCTTCTTCTTGTAATAAACTTGTTTTGTACTCTCCCCCTGCAGGAGAATTCACAGCCTTCAAGTAACTGCACAGTCACCACAAGCACCTCTGTTACTACTTTTCAGTCTCGTGTTCCTCTAGTTTCTTAGCACTGGGACTACATACAAAGCAAGCAGATCACACACCATATTAAACAGGGAGCCGCATGAACCATCCATGAAAACAGAGGGGGAGAGGGTTGGAGAGGGATCGGCAGAAACTTCTGTTCACCCCTACCAGTGTATACACAGCAGAGGAGAGGCGTGGCCTTGGGGACGAGGAGGCGGATCTTCACTGCAGAGACTGTGTTTTCTGACTTTTAAAGATACTAACACTGGGGCCTTCATCATCTCTGCGGATTCTGCTCCAATCGTAACGGGACTGTCTGCTTAAATTATTATTTTTG
>CM070034.1:163811800-163827500 GCA_036250615.1 Ptychadena robeensis
GAAGGATTACAAAGCTCCTCATATTACATGGTTTTGGTAGAAGAAAAGTTGATTGTACAGTGATTGTATGGGAACATGGTAAGGTGTATGGCGACATCTACATCTTCAGAGATGACGCTGGCGATACGTAGAGGGCAAGAGGGAGGGCGGGAAAAACCACCAATGTAATCTGCTTTGATTGCCCGTACGGTATCGTTGGAAATGGGAGGGAAGAAAAAGTTACAGCAATATGTAACACAGATATTGGGTATTAATGTTTACATTTCTTTTAGAGCTATACAAAGAAAAGTTACACTTTTAAGGGTTAGCGCCTAAGCCCCGCCCACCCCACATGTATACAGCAAGAAATAAAGGTCCGGGACCACACCATCGAATTGCTTTCATTTTATATTTCTGTGTTTTTTTTTATTCATTTTTTGTTTTATTTTGAAACAGAGAAACAAACACTCTGGGGGATGAGGGGGGAAGGGGATTAGACAGACGTCGGGATAAAAATGATTATAACAGCACCTGGAATTTTAGGCCTGCCTAGGAGAAAACACAGGCACTGCCACAACACCACAGGAAATAGCTACTGTCTGACACGGCCCAGACAGTCCAAACTCCTCTGACTGGCGCTATAGGTCCAGGTCATACAAATTGTCCAGCTCCTCATGGAACAAGTCCCACTCATCCTCTGAGTCTGTTAGGTCGTCGTCGGCACCCGCCGCCAAAAGCATAAGGAGCATTTCGCCCAGTTCGATGGTGACCATGTCATCGTCAAAGGGATCACCGCCTTCGCGGTCCTCGAAATCCCAAAAACGGTTCCTGCGCTGGGCCTGGAAAAGGGGGAAGTAAATCAGAGTTTAACACCCTCGACTAGTAGATATTGATGTCCAGATCCAATAAAAGCCATATGTCAGCATGCACAGGCTTCAGTAACAATGACACAAGTACTTATCTACCCAAGTATACTGTTTCACACTTAGGCTATGTTTCCATTACGACGTATATGCTTAGTGGGAGGTCCCCGACGTAGCAGATAGACTTACCTGCTCGGAGGAGACGGTCTTCGCTGTGCTGAGCCGCTCCGCCGATGTAAGGCTGAACGGAGACGAGTACGTTCAGCCTTTGCACCGGCGGATGTGTAAACGGATCATCCGCCGGCAGGTAATGTCGGTGTGATACGTCAGGGCCCCTGCTAAGCATATATGCTTAGCGGAGGGGTCCCGACGTATAATGGAAACAAGCCCTAACAAGCACAGCTCCCTGCTCAAGCAACCCTCCCCAAATCATTTTGTAACGCCCCTCCATTAACATTGAGGTCTATGGCGCTGCCTACCCCTCGCGGGCAGACTTACCCATGCCCAATTGCCCCGGCAATTCTCTATGTCGATCCAGAGAATTGCTGGGGGAATCTGGAGGACAGGTATGTCTGCCCGCCAGGGGTAGCCAGTGCCATAGACCTTCATGTTAATGGAGGGGCATTGTTTTTTCCCAGCATAATTCTGGCATCACCGGTGACACCTGAATCGAGCTGGGAACCCCCAGAAGAGTGTAAATCGCGGCAGCATTCAATATGCTCCGCCGCGATCGCCCGCAGCGTGCTTTTTAAAGAAGTGCGCCACGCAGCAACGTTCAGGAGGTTAAACAAGACAAAGTCATAGTATTTTATTAAGAAAATATGAAACGTGGACCACTTACCCGGTATCTGCTGGACATGCCACCTTTTTGTCTCGGCTGAGGTTCTTCTATACGCCCATCGGGGTATGCGTGCTTGTAAAAACAATTGCCTCCAAATGGACAGGTGCCGCGGCCTTCGTCAAAATACCGGCAAGATTTGTTGCTGAAAATACACAAGACGCTCAGCATAAAACACAAGACGCTCAGCATAAAACACAAATCATGGGAGCCACAGAAAAGGAGAATGATCCAGGGCGAGAACTGGCCAGGACCTGACAAAAATGTAACAAATCAAAGATCAACATGTTGACATCAGCATGCAGATTGTATGCAGACTGAAATGGAGCCAGTCAAACGCTGTGGCTGCTGTGCGCCATTGACTTAGTTTCAGTCTGCAAACAATTTGCATACTAATGTCAGCATTTCATTCAACTCTCTAGCAGTTACAGCTAGTGTAGCTCAGAGTTAAGCTAGCCATACACAGGTCGATTATTATATATATATATATTTTTTTTATTACTGCCACACAGTGTCAGGATTGTTCCCGGTTCTGCTTCTTTGGCGTGCCATTGACCTGAATGTTATTGATAATACCGGGGTTTTTAAGGGGGAGGGGGTGACGGGGAAACTGTATATAAGCACTAAAATAAACATCAGCTGTCATTTGTGTGTTTGAAACTAAAGCCCCCCCCATACACCTTACCATACAATTTCTGAACAATCAACGTTTGCTCTACCAAAACCATGTAATATAAGAAGCTTGCTAAACCTTCCAATCACTGTTTTCTATCAGGGCGGACCCGGCACTACATAGCAGTGATATATACCTCCCAATCACTATGTATTCTATCAGGGGGACCCGGCACTACATAGCAGTGATTTATACCTTCCAATCACTATGTATTCTATCAGGGAGGACGCGGCACTACATAGCAGTGATATATACCTTCCAATCACTATGTATTCTATCAGGGAGGATCCGGCCCTACATAGCAGTGATATATACCTCCCAATCACTATGTATTCTATCAGGGAGGACCCAGCACTACATAGTTGTCGGTAGATCTAAAGGAAATTGTATGGAGTGATATAAAGGTGTATGGTGGGCTTTAGACCTGCAACGGTTTACACTCACACATTCTGTTATATTTTACATTCTTGTGTTTACCTAGTGAGGGAGGAGCATAACGGTTTATACAGAAATTCCGTGACAAACCCCCAAGTGTAGAGCAGCATGAAAGGCTAGAACCATTTCTTGTAATAGGTTTTCATTATAATGACATGGCGTTCTACATCCCTGGTGTGTAGCAAAATAAAAAGAACTGTTTTTCACTATGATCAGACTTTCCATATCGGTCTCCATAGCCTGGCTCAATAGGACATAGAGGGTGGTGAACGCTCACCTCATGGCCTCTTTATACTTCTGGATCAGCTTCTGTTTATCTTCCTTTTCCTCCACCCAGTATTCACTCGGAATGACAAAGTTTGATGTGATTCTGCATTCCGGGCATGACCTGCACAACAAAAACTTAAATTAGAGACTTACTGTTTTTCAGCAGTTTCCATTCTCAAGAACTATTTATTTACATGAGTGCTCTGTAAACTGCACTGATATTCTCAATCTTAAAATCACAGAAGTACATTGTTTTCAAATGTTAGATTAATATCCTCCAGCTACACTTCGGCAAGGTCTCCAATGAGCAGTATGGGCACATTTTGCTCCAGCTTACTGTGTGTTAGTGTGTTGCATGCAACCTTTAAGTGCCAGAAAAACAATGGTAAGGTATTGTACGCTTCATCCACAGATTGTTAATGGACTTGTCATGCCTGTGACATGCTGTGGCGCTTAAATATGAATGTAAGGTCACATGTTGACACTTGTAGGTCATGAAGCACCGCAGCCGTGGAGACACCCATGCCATGATGGCAAACCTATGGAACGGGTGCCAAAAGTTGCACTTAAACCCCTCCTTGTGGGCACGCGAGATGCCAGCCAGTACAGGCTGTGAGGAAAGAACTGCTGCCTATTGGCTCTCAATGCTTTCTCTCTTTTCTAATTGCACACAGCACCCTATAAGCTCCCCTAGCATTGCCAGCCAATCAGAAGCTGGGCCAAAATCCCAGAGTTAAAGCTACATGTAATTACAATTACTATTCTAGATGGAAGACATTATTAAATGATTTTATACAAGACAGCAGCGATGACAGTCTGCATCAATATTTGTGTATAAATAAATACTGACGATCCTGCCACACATTATCTATCAAACTTATTTTCATAGAGTGACAAACTATGTTACAGAAACAAATCACTAATCCAAAACATGCATGACCCAGACAGGATTTTTTAATATTTATATTTAAGATAATTAAGGGTGGTTTCATATCTTAAAATAATTTATAGTGTATTTGCTTACATGATTTATGTGTGTATATGATTTGTGTGTCTAATTAAATTTAATTGCCATGTCGGCACTTTGACATTAACAATTTAGTTTTGGGTTTCAATGTCAGCACCTAAAAGGTTTGCCATCACTGCCATAGCCCATCCTTGTGTTCGGGATTTTAACAAAGCCTGAGTAACAAATATTCCGCTTGGCTCTTGCCTTGTTCTGCTTAGGTTGTCAGGAGTTGATGAACATTTAAAAAGGACAACCATTATAATTTGTAAAGAGACACAGATCCCAACAGAGGTACTACCGTTTCCCCAATAAGGCACGGTCTTATATTTTTTTGAAGCGCAAAAATATGCCCTAGGTCTTATTTTCAGGGGGATGTTTTATTCAAACCACTCTGTGCCATTCATTGTCCCCTTCTGACCACTCTGTGCCAAACATTGTCCCCTTCTGATGCGCGATCGTGTGCCAAAACGATTGTTTGCCCTTTTGATCACTCGTTGATGCCAATCATTGTTGTCCCATTCTGTCACCACCATGTGCCAAGCGCTCAAGTGTCTCCCGCCTGGTCGATCACCCGAGTGCCAATCATTGTCCCCTATATCTGATCACCCTTGTTGGGCACATATCATTGTCCCCTGCTGAGACCCCATGTTTGACAATGCAAGTGTCCTCTTCTGAATCACCTGGGTTGTCGAATATCATTGCGTCCACCCATACACTGTGATTAAACCCTGCTGTGAATAGAATTGGTCCCATTGCTGATCACTCTGTGCCATTCATTGTCCCCCCCCTGGACTAACTTTTTTGGGTGGTCTCTACCTGGCGTGACGAACGGTAACAGACTCCGTTACGGCAGGGATCAGCAGCTTGCTCATTCTTCCTGCACTGCAGCCAGACCTGACAGGAGTTACCCATTGTACCAACCGAATGGGAGATTCGGGCAGGTATTGATGGGTGTCTTATTTGCGAGGGGTGGCTTATTTGATAGGGGTGGCTTATCATAGGGGAAACAGCGTATATGTCAGTGTTTGCCTTCCTATTATGTTAAAATAAAGCAAAAAGTGATCATGCAGGACTCTAGTTTATGACTAAGAGCTCCGCAGGAAAGCCATGTTTATTGTTCATGCTGTCTATGTCTATGTAAATATTCTAACAATTATGCTGCTGACAGACGGATAGCTACCATGAGAGTCTGGATCACGCATGGGGCAAACTAATGCCCAGGGGCTAAAACTGGCCCTTTAGTCTTTTAATCTGTCCCTTTATCACATTGGTGTACAGATGCTCTAGCTCCCCTCCACTAATCGTCTGGAATAGGTAGAGATCATGCCTAGATGATTGTACAGGTCGTCTTATGACCTTAGTTTGCCTGCTATAGAATGTTTATGTTTACCATCAAGAACTTCCATTTATGAATATTGTTTTATATATATTTTTTAAAAATTCCTGTCTGGGCTAGAACTTAGGACACTAATGCGGAAAATCCTTACAGGCTCATGCTCTGGCATTTGTCAAATGTAAAAAAAAATATTATGGCTTACGAGTTTGGCCCAAAAAGTCTGCCCACCCCTGGTCTGGATGCTTCAGGGACACACAAGCTAATAACTCACTTGATGATCTTGCTCTCAAACTGTTTGGCGCTCCTCCACCTCCGTATACACTTTAGACAGTAGGAGTGGTTACAGTTTGACAGTATGCCGAAACGCCTCTCGCTGAGGTTTGTTTTTTCGTATACCACTTCCATGCAGATGCCGCACACAATGTCCTTACTGCGCTGGATGGCAAATGACAGTTCCATGTCTTTCTCGTGCGCTTCGATGCAGGACTAGGTGAGGAAAAGTAAAAATGACATTCAATAAGTCCGGATCATCAATGAATACAAATTTTAGTTGTAGGTTTTTCCCATGGTGTGATCATGGTGGTATGTATAGATAATCCACACACGTCTGTCAGCATACCCACTAAAGCTTCATTCTGCCCATCTTGGCCCCCCACCACATTGTGCTTCAGTGCACAGCTCATCTCTTATTCGTTATAGAGAAAGTAAAGTGTTGCCAGAAGGAAGGCTTTTATTGAAGAGACTTTGTATGTTTCCACTGCAAACAAAAAGCTCCTCTCCCGTACGCTAGTTTTATTACAATTTAACAGCAAATGTCTAATGAATGGGACAGTGTCCACTCGGAGTTATCTAAGCGACGCGGCCATTTGAGCGATATCCATTATAGATCAATGGACATGTCTCCAAGATGTACAAAAGCAGTGCCCAGGATGCACAAAATCAGCGCCCACATCCTCGGTATGCAGAATTAAAAAGAAGCGATGCGGCAGGAGCACCCCCCTAGCCATAGGCAAGTCACGAGAAATCTGCCTGCAAAAGGGTCGCAGCCTGTCTTATTTCCCAGTGCGGCCGCATGGACCGAATAAAAATTGCAGGAGACTCAACTTGCAGCAATTCAGCACATAAAGCTACCCATACATGCAGAGAACCTGCAGCGATCCTTGAATGGGTGATTGTGGTGTAATCCAATTCTCTGAACGAGCAGAGGCTGCGGCTGGCCCTTCAGAGAATCAGAGCGCACCATTTGTGTGTGGACTGTAACCTTGGATGGGGACCCTGGTAATGGCAGAAAAGAACCGCCAGGGCGTAATGCCGTGTGATTGACTATGGTGCTATTCTGGTTTATCACTCCAGGTGGAGGTCTCCGTTTTGCGGATGAACGTCCGCCAAGAACGAGTAGGATGGTCAATTGTCCACAAAATCACCCACGGATGGATACGTGTAGGCCCCCAAGTCTGCTATTGCAAATAGCACTGCAGCAGACATTAATGCCACCATTTTAAACAGATTGGCTGCCCCAAGACCGCAACATTTATCACAGGGAAGGGAAGGAAGAGTTATAACTCACATAATATCCTGAATCCTCTATTATATCCCATACCACCACCCATACCAGAAATATGTCTGCACCTGTACCTTAATGTGTTCCGACCTCTGAGACATGTCAGTGGGGTGGAGGACCTGTAGCCCGCACATGTCACACGGATCTCCGTGTAAGTAGACGCAGTTTTCTCCGTAGCGGCATTCGCCCACTGCGGCATAAGGACAGAGCTGCTTTTTCAGCTCTGGGTCGGCTGGTTGCTCTTTCTCCTCTTCTTGGTTCGACGTTCCCTGAGTGTCAGCTTCTGGGCCAGATGGACCTGGAAAGAAAATGGATAATGGTAATATTTCCAGTCTAAAACTGAATTACTAACAAATCATTCTGACCTGCTGTCCCAAGGTGCATGTATAAAGGGCCGGGGACAGCATCTTTGGATAAAAGGGTCACAGCTAAAGTTCTGATCGCACAGTGCTCCATTCGCACTAGGGCCCCAGTGAGCGGTTTCAGTTTTACATTGAGGGGGAAGGGTTAAAAGGCCCCCAAATATTGTATACCCTGGGGTAGATTACCAACAGTTCCTGAAAGTGGCAGATTGGAAAAGTCTCCACAATGGATACACCCCCCCCCCTCCCCCCCCCCCCAAGTAATGATGAAAATCAGAATGGCAAAAACAATAAAATGCATTTACCATAGCCAGCCCACATTCTGACATATTTCTCTCATGCAGCCAACAATCTTATCGCTATGTAGGCCACAGATGTCACATACTGTAGATATCACTGCAAGGCAGACGGCAGACAGCATGAGGAAGAAATCCCGGAACGCCTCCCGATGATGGTGTTAACACAAAAGGTAAAAGATCGAGAAAATTAGGTAAAAATATGAGGCTCCTCTTCTCATCACTCTCCCGAGTGGCCACAACAGACATCATACCAAGTTAAAAATCACGAACTATACATTAAGCCCCCCCCTCATACCCTTAGATCTACATTACCATCTCCATTAGACTACCAACAACTGTGTAGTGACGGGTGCTCTCTGATTAGAAACATAGTGATTGGAAGGTATATATCATGCTATTGTGAAAAAATATGGAGACCCAAGTGACATAAAGTGACGTTCAAAGGTGTCAAAATGGCCTTTTGTGGGTAAATGTTTACTCGTGCGATTGGACATCAGCAACAAATGATATGTCTCCCAAATAGGACATAAACAGCATACCAATAAAAACACGAAATATAATTAAGCCCCCCATACATAAGTAACTAAGATCAATCCATACCATCCCCATTAGATCTACAAACAACTGTGTAGTGCCGGTCTCCCTGATAGAAACATAGTGATTAGAAGGTATAATCATGCTATGTAGTGCTGGGTCCTCCAAAAACAATGATAAAGGAATAACATAAGATAGATAAATACAAGAAAAAGGAATAATATATCACTGATATGAAGTGCTGGGTCCTCCCCGATAAAATAGAAATACATAGTGATTAGAAAGGATATATCACTGCTATGTAGTGCCGGGTCCTACATAGATAGAATACATAGTGATGGAAAAAGGATATAATCACTGCTAGTGACAAATATGGAGACATCAAGTGACATCAAGTGACTTCCAAAGGTGATCAAAAAAATGTCTTTTTTGGTAAAATGTTACTTGTATCGATTGGACACAAAACAAATGATATGTCTCCAAACAAATAAAAGAAAAAAAAAAAAAAGACATAAACAGAAAAACCAAACACAAAAAAAATACCTCCCTGATAGAAAACACATAGTGAGGAAGGTATATATCACTGCTAGTAGGCCAGGAATCACACGATATAACACATATGTGATGGAAAGGTTAGAATGCCTCCTATATTACATGGTATATTAGAGTAGAAAACAAAAAAAAAAAATTATAAGATTAGAACAAAAAGAAAAATTGTATGGTAAGACTAAGGTGATGGGGGGAAACTTAAAAAAAATTAAGAAAAAAACTGGGAAGAAGAACACAGCCACACATAATATGTTTATTCTGTAAACAATCAAAACTTTGCCTACCTGGTAGCAAACATCGTAAACAGAGTACCAAAACAAAAACACAAATAGGCTGCAATGAAAACATTAAAACAACACATTTTTAAATAGGGAGGGATAGGGAAGGGAAATGGGAAAGAGGAATGCCAAAGCTATAGGGGCTAATAACTGGGATTATCATTTTTGATTAAAGTGAAACTTAACGTTATCAAAAAGAGAATTTATTTTTTGTTTGCTATGTTAAAAAAGGGAAAAGACAAACACCCCCACTCCAAATTATTACCACGCCGCAAGTAGAGATGACCCCGCACAAAACTCAAGGCATGACCCAGTCAATGGAACCTGCCGCCAGGCAGTAAGCTGCAAGCAGCTGCATTACGTTATAGCTGCGCTGGTTTCGGAACGGAGTTGAGGGGGAAGAATCAAGTGCACAGAGGAATCGCGATAACTTCGGCTTTAGGGTTTTGTTGTTCAGATCTTAAAAAGAAAGAAAAAAAAAAAAAAATCAAAAAAAAAAAAAAAAACTAACAATATAGCAAACAATGTCTCGATAAAAAAGTATGTAAACAAAGTTCAGGCAAACACATTTCAGTTTAAAAACCAACCATATTAAAACAAGAAAATGTAACCACTTGAAGTGGGGAGGAGGGGGGCTCGTAGGTGTAAATGATTTCTTCCAGCTTTAAAGGCTCGAGAGCGAAGCAACAGGACACATATGTTTTGAGTTAAAACACCTACTCGCTTTTGGTTTTACGAGTACATTTACCCTTTAGCCACACATTTATGCTTCTAGCAGGTCAGCCCCTACGACGCTGTTTTTAGCAGGACAGACAGGGGATCACAAGAGTATCAGCCCTCCCCTTGCCACATCCATCAATGTGGGCTGGGAAAAAGACGCCCTCCAAAATGGAGTTATGGCGCTGCCCCTTCGACGTCATATGACACAAATGGACAGTTCTGGAACCCTGGAAATCATGCAGCGATGTAGAGAATCACCACAGCTTTCCACAGGTATATCAGATTTCAGATCCACACTCAGTAGCATTTAGGATGAACACAAGCTGGGTTTGTCTCAAAACGCAGGGAGGTTAAAAAAAAAAAAAAATAAAAAAAAATAAACAAGTTAATTATAATACCACCCTACATGTGAAGGCGCCATCTGGCTCTTTGGCATAATCAATGGCTTGAACCATAAGGAGAGAAGCACACAAACCACAGACTCCAAAACAGGCAAGATAATCCTAAGTAGTTAAGGGCGAGTTATGTTTGCAAACCAAACTTACACATAACTAACTCAGGACCACAATCATTCACCTCCATGGTGGTTGCCCGACTCATCAATCCTCTGTGAGCCTGCTGCGATCCTAATCTTGACCTACTTGTCATCAGTGACGCAGAGGAGGCAGGGTGGCGCATGACCAGCACGATGAGTAGAGGGGTGGGTAGGGAGGGTGGGGGGGGGAACTCCGAGATGTACAGTACTATATTACGCTGCTTTGACAACCAGCATGACATACCACTAGGGAGGTTAAATGGGGAATTGTGGAGACAGAATTGCTTGAATCTGCGATGGCATGTTATTTATCACCCCCTAGCTCTCAGCCTGCACCCATACTGGCGATAGCTACAGAGTACACACACCAATGATGCAGAAGGTGCGGTGCCAAAGTCAATCGGAGGGTGCAGCGTGATAGAGAACCGTCGCTTTCAGGACATGTACGTTTTGTTTTTAGTTTATCATAGACCGCAAAAGAAACCTGACCCTTATTGTGGACTTAAAAAAGCGCCCCATGAAACTAGAAGCATTGTACCAAAAATATTACATACATAAAATATGCTGATCACATTTTATTAAACAGTTTTTAACAATTAAAATTACAAGATACCCCAGTGAAATGGTTGGTTGACCCACAGGTTGAAAACTAAGGCTGGGCTTCCATAGTGTTATCGGCTTCCGCTCGGTGGACCGGCTCAACGCCAGGGGAACAGCCGATGTGGTGTGTCAAGGTATGCCAAGCGCATTCGCAGAGGGTGCCGATGGAGCCGATAACATCATGGAAACCTAGCCTTAGAGGATGTAATTATATTCAGCCAATTTCCCACAGCTGAGGTTAACTTCCCTCTTTAGTGTCCTAGAAAGTCCTTCTGAGGAAGCCGACATGGGCGAAACGCATCTTCATATGAGACCTGTATCGCACTTTAATTTTTTTTTTAGAAAAGCGGGTTTAATAAAATGAGAGAAACAGGTTTACCTATCTAATATTTTTGGACACAAGGTTTACCATACAAGTCCCACAATCAAGGTTAAGTGTATTACTCTCCTCCAGAGACTGCGCAAAAAGCTCCGCCCTCACCTGCAGTGGTCTCCGTAAGCGCAGCACCCTCGCTGATAATATCTGCAGATCATGCTGGAGCGGCTGGTAGAGAGGTCGTGTGAATAGCGGCAGTTGTTTCCTTCTTTGCAGACGCCGTGCATGAAATATCTGAAACGTACAGATTAGAAGAAGAAAATAAACCAAACTGAATATACAAGTGGCGTAATCTATGCAATATTCTAAGCTTTACTGTTTTGGAGGATTTATTTTCCCCTTCGTCTCTCCCTAAGACTGCGATAGTAAACCTATGGCATGTGTGCCCAGCCCTCTAAGTTGGCACGCATAGAGAGACTCTATCAGTGTGTCTGCAGTATGTCTCCGATTGGTGTGGACAGGAGGGGATTTTTTCAACTTGGGTAGCATGGCGCTCCGAAGCGTGACTCAGCTAATGAAATGTAAACAGACAGCAGCACCATCTTGTGGACATACTGATGATTTTACCAGGAAATTAGAGGCATCAGCCTACTCCTATTGTCTTGTTGACTGTTAAGAAGACGTGGAGATATGGGCCAAATCGATGGCTGTTTTGAACGCCGTGTGCGCTTACGGCCATCTATCTGACCCATATAATATGCGGCCATCACTGTTCTCGAGCGGAACAAATCAATCCCAACAGCCTAAGGGCTTGTCTCCATTGATGCGATCTTGTGCGTTTGTAGCCGCGCGGCTGAACGCATGGCATAGTTGTCGCGCGTTTTTGCGACGCAATTTTTTTTTATGCAGATGCGCCCTGAACACGAAACGCGCCCTGAACCGCATCCGCACGCGCACCAGTGGAAACTATTGTAGTTTCCAATGGATGCGGTCGTTTGCGCTTGCGGCTACAAACGTGCGGGATCGCATCAATGGAAACAAGGCATTATCGGACATGACCGTAAATACAGCCGATGTCCGATGCTTTGCATAGAGACCGCTGGTCAATATCGCCAATATCAGAGTACATCAGACAGCTCAAATATCAAGCCATCTGTACCCTGCTTTAGTGTTCAGTGTTCTCCCCAGAATTTTTTTTCAGCCGGGCGGCGCGTTGATGACGTCATCGCGCCGCCTGCACCGGTCCGGCGGCCTCTCTGATAGGCTGCCGGCCAGCGGCAGCACACAAGTCCTCTGACAGGCGGCGCCTCCCCATTCTTCAGGAGCGCGCCGCAGCCACTGAAAGACTCCGGCCCGCGGCTCCGGTAGTGTGCTGTGGGCCGGAGTCTTTCAGTGGCTGTGGCGCGCTCCTGAAGAATGGGAGGCGCCGCCTGTCAGGCTGCTCGCCGCGGAGGACTAAAATCTCCCGGGCGGGCCGCCCGGCTAATCTGCTCTGGGGAGAACACTGGTGTTACAGAGGACTTTAATACAAGTGGTTTATGGATGAACACTTGTGTTCCTTTACTGTGTCAGTGATGACCTCATCACGACTAGTCAACTCTACAACGACAGCATCATAAAAAGTCTGAAAACTGTCCGTTAATGAAGATACAGCAATGTGGCTGCCATGGCGGTGGGGGCGCTGCAAGTCCCTCTCTAGTCCTGTGGGGTTTCCAAGCACCTTGCTTCCTCATTTCTGTATCTGGGCAAAATTATAACGATTTTAGGCCTTGTTTCTATTGATGCGATCCCGCGCGGCCGCAAGCGCAAACAACCGCATCCATTGGAAACTTCAATATAGTTTCCACTGGTGCGGTTGTGCATGTTCGGATGCGGTTCAGGGCCCGTTTCTGAACGGTAGCTGCAGCGTTTTGAAACGCATCCGCGTCCCAACCGCATCTGCATCAAAAAAAATAAAATTGCGTCGCAAAAACGCGCGCCAACTATGCCATGCGTTCAGCCGCACGGCTACAAACGCGCGGGATCGCTTCAATAGAAACAAGCCCTTAGCGCCATGTCACTGCCATGCGGCTGCATTAGGAAGTTTTTGTGAGTAACGCACATGCTACCGGTAACCAGGTCTATTACTGCAATAAAATCTGCGTCGCCCATTGTTTAAACAAAAACCTCAGTATTCAGGTTACATTTCCCTATTGGCACTTTAAGGTAAAACAGTGGGCGACGTGTTTCCGTTTAGGCGCTCGGCCTCAGGAAGGTTCGCCATTACTACTCATAGAGGATACGAAAGCCCCTCTTGCGCCCGAGACCGAGGTCCTGTCTCCAACGCATCAAAATCCTTTGTTATCCAATAGACGCATAAAAAAATGGCGCTTTGAATGGGATTTTCTGTTGATCTTGTCAGGATAACGCGTCCCATTTTGCGTTTAACCTTAACACACTAGTACTCAAAAGTACCTCTGGGGACACACACGAGCACCCCTCCTGGGACTGAGGTAAGCACCCCACTAGGGACTACTATGAGTGAACAGGTGTATGTTTGGGTGACACGGGTCACTTTTATTATGTGAGTGTTCCCCACACAAGACAAGCTCCATGACAAAAGTGTCCCCAGTATTGGGTTACCTCAGAAACCCCTCCTTCACCTACTACTGCCCCTAAGCCCCGCCCCTCCTCCTACCTGCAGGTCACCTGCCTCGTCCAGCCGCCGGCGGGGGGATTCTCCGGAAACGGGGGCAGTGGGCTCTTCCCTGCCGCCACTGATGTCAGAGCTACAGGTGCCGCCGCTGCCTCCGCCATTCCTGTTTATCCCCCCTCCACAACACACCGGAACTTCCGGGTTCACCTGCTTCCGGCGGTGGGCGGGGCGTTTCCACACCAAAACTTCCGCCTAACCACAGAGGCGAGCCGTGGTAGAGGGGCGGGGCTAAACTAAGCCGCGCCCATAGAGTAATTCCGACGAGCTAAGTTTCCCGCCTGTGTGAGGGATGAGGCGCTCAGCGTTGCCCCACCCACAACTGTCAGAGACGGTATAAGCCCCGCCTAAGTGCGTCAGAGAACATAGACTCGCCCCGCCTACCTGTGTTCGAAACGGCATGGCACCGCCCACCCTAAATTGAGAAGCTATAGGGCACGCCCACACGTTGTTGTGGTGACATAATGGCGGCCTCAGTTTATTATGAGGGAATCCCCAGCTGATGTGCACAGACTAACACACTCCGCCCTCTCATTGGTTGACCACCACAGCACGTTCTCAATGTGACTTAAGAAACACTGACCCTGGTGCTTGAAACATGTCAGCTTCGCCCCTTATCAGAGATATGGCTCTGTACAGAAAGGGGGGGACATAACACACAGTTACAGTTTCCCAGTATGTACTAACACATAGTACATGGCGGACAGCTGTGAATGAGTCCTTTAAATGAGAAGTATCCAGTGAGGGGGTCACATTTTGGTGGCTCTGGAGAGATTTTCCCTCACTTCCTGTTGTACCTCTGGCACAGGTTGAGCTTTCAAATTATAAGCGGTGTCACGTGGCCGTTGGATGGAAGGAGAACCCATAGTAACTTCTGAATGAGAAGGGCTACAGCAGGGTCTCCTGGCCTCCTTCACTAGCCAATGATCTCTGTCCTTGGTGATCAGATGACTCTCAGGCACTGCATGGTATAAATAGTCCTCACAATC
The DNA here is from genome assembly GCA_036250615.1 of Ptychadena robeensis. Classification (NCBI taxonomy): domain Eukaryota; kingdom Metazoa; phylum Chordata; class Amphibia; order Anura; family Ptychadenidae; genus Ptychadena; species Ptychadena robeensis. Next base: position 163,826,636 of record CM070034.1, read on the forward strand.
TGCTACACTGTGTCCAGTCCATAAACCTGCCCCCAGGTCATAAAGGGGTTAATTTGGGGGGTGGACATGCTGGTTATGGTGCCATACAGGTCACACAGCTGTGACTCTCCTCCCCCTCTGTGCCCTTTATTGGAGAGGATCAGAGGACACCCTCCCCTCCTAGTGGTTAATGATAACCTAAAGAATGCAGCACAGTGTGGCAGGGACTCACGCCCCCCCCCCCCCCCCCCCCCCCCCCACTAGGACTAAATTGGTCAGCAGCACAACCTCGTGTGTGTCTCCATTTAGAGGTAAGACCCCCAACATGACGCAGATCGCTGACCCTTCAGATCCTCTCCCAACCCCCTAACCATACTTTGTGATTGCAGCCATGTGCAGAGTTTCAGAAACTTTGCATGGCAGGATCAAAGGTTACATTGGATACATTGTGTTCCACAAATAGCTGAGATCTTCACATCTGCTACACTCATCATACATGTATCTTATAACACATAAGATTGTTACGCAGGGATCCCCAGCTCCAGCCCTCCAGGGCCTCATCCTCCACATACACCTGCAAAATCCATGTGCGCAGTGACATCAAATACCAAAACGTTTACCCGGCCAGATTCCAGCGCTGTCGCGAGTAATCAAAGAATTTACTGGAAACCCTTAGATGACATTTCTGTATGACAGTGGTTCCCCACTTTTCTGCAAAGGAACATCCCCCCCCCCTCCTTACCATTCAAACTACACCGTTTCAGATTGAGGGTCATTTCACACTAGTCATGCAGTATCATGCACTAGTACTAGTGTGACATGGCCCTCAAACTTTATTTGAAATACAACTTTATTTGGTTTTCACACCAATCATACAGAGACATGT
>CM070034.1:163874807-163896810 GCA_036250615.1 Ptychadena robeensis
ATGGTGGAATTAGTTGGGGGGGGGGGGGGGCCATTTTACTCCCTAATTTTGTGATTAAATTGCAAGCCCATGAACATTACCAAAATTGCTGGAGATGTAAAGGTTTGTGAAAAAGGTATTGCTCTAGGCACAGTGGTGGGCAACTGGTTGAATATGAGGACCACAATTGCGGCCCTCGGCATCACTAAGGGCCGCACATACATCGTCCAGACCCATCCCCCCTGTTGACATATCTCACCGGTGGTGGCCAGATCCTGTCAGGCAAAAATCACACTTGACAGCAAAAACCCCCCCCCCCCCTGCCCCGGGGGCAGCACTCTTTGTAAGACCTGGTCAACATTGCCAATTTTAGCTGATGTGAGGAGCGCCAAAGTGGATTGGTAAAGCTGGGTCAGCGTGTGACCACTACACAGGTGATTCTATGCCCTATACATTAACAGTCTGTCGGTTTGGGGTCCCCCTGGCCGCGTTTGGGCACCTAGGCCAGGTATTTTCTGGACCATAAACAGAACACACCCCAGTTTTGAGAGCAGGGAACAAAGCAACAATATTTGAAATGTTCAAATCATTGAGAAAAGTACCCATGGAGCTCCTCCTACGTTGGTGGGCTCCCGATGGAGCCCATACATACACTTTAACCTGCCCAGTGGATGTGTGAACAGAGGATGCAGGGATGAACTGTACTGCAATCTTTGACAAAGGACCGTCCGAGCGGACTCTCAGTGGTGGGCAACTGTGTTGATATGGAGGGCCACAAGTGCGGCCCTCTGCATCGCTAAAGGGCCGCAGATAACTTTTGCAATCTATACTGATTTGTATAAGCATTTGGAAAGGCAGAGCTGAAAGACATTATTTTTCATTTTTAAATAACAAAACTTCTTTTAAATGATACTTCTAGCATTGGGTAACACTGTAGTATGGTGATGCTCATTTTGGTTCAGAGGTTATGTGATGCAATAGGAGTTCCTATGCATGAACAATAAGGTTTCAGGGGCCGCAAGTGGAGGACTGAGGAGGGCCGCTGAAGAGGGCCACCAAAAAAATTCACCAAGACCAGTTGCTTTGACTTACTACTACAGATATAGTAGAACCTAGATAAATGAGGACCTTTCCAGATATGTGCAAGATGACTACTTATCTGTATATTGAGGGATTCTCATACCTCCGCTATCTTCCTAGGTGATCGAACTATGCCGACCTTTGGACTCCAGACTTGAACATGTGGATTTTGAAGCGCTCTTCTCCACGCTCAGCGTGCGCCACCTCATACAGGTCTTCGCCTCGCTCCTGCTAGAAAGAAGAGTAATTTTTATGGCAGACACCCTCAGGTAGGAACTGCAACCTAATGTCCTCCACCCCTCCTGTGTCATAGCCTGTTCCTGTGTGTACTATGTTGTGTTGTATCTCCACTCTAAATAGTATAAATAATGTTAATAAATAAATGTTAGCACAATCAAGCCTTCTTAAAACAGAAGGTATTTACACGGCCCAATCCAGCACAAATCCCAAAACTGCGTTTTGGGACAGTGGGCGGAGCCATGCAAAAGAAGGCTTGATTGTGCTATGTACTGCTCGAGTTGAGGGCTTTTTGATTCCTTTCATCCCTTCTCACCATAACCTTCACGGGTACTTCTCTAAATAAATGTTAATAATAATAGTATGTATATTTACCCCTCCTGACAGTATTCCTCTAATGTGGCTCGGGTTAAATTTCTATAACAATAATGCAGCCCCACCCACCCTCACTATAAAGCTCCACAATCCCAAAAAAATACTTACCTGCTGTTGCCTGGAATCCTATGAGAGATTCCATATTTATCTGCCAGGATTCTGGGGGTTAACTGTGGGTGCAATGTCGAGAGTGGCCACTGGGGGCGTTTAATGCTTTTCTAAGGGAAAAACATTCCATTCCGTTTAATATAGAGAATTATCAAGTTAGGCTGAGAGGAGGGGGCTACAATGGATCTTCTTAAAGTGGACCTTCCACCAGGAATCTATGTTTCCATGAATGGCACTAGAAGTGCCAAATATAGGGAGGAATGCAGGGAAAAACCCCAAATACTTACCTGTAATGAGCAATTTAAGCTCTTCTCACTTCCTGGTTCATTGTAGGCAGAAATAGGCAGCACGTCACAGGAAGCAGTGATTTGCTTTGAAAATTCCCATAGAAGATCACTGAAGGCCCCCAGTGGCCACCCGCGATATTGCACCCCTAGTTCCATGTGTTGCCTTCAGCGAACCACAGTGAGAGGAGCTGTGTGGTAATCTTGTTAAATTGCTCATTACCGGAAAGTTTTTGAGGTTTTTTTTTACGGCATTCCTCCCTATTATTGGCACTTCTAGTGCCATTCATGAAAACATAGATTTCTGGTGGTAGGTCCGCTTTAAGGTTAGGGATTCGAGGGTTAAGCTTAATCTCCCAAACCCTTAAACTCATCCCTAAAGTACTGCTCCCCCTAACCCTCACCTTAAGGCTTTGTTTCCATTGTACGTCGGGAGCCCTCCGCTAAGCGTATACACTTAGCAGGGGTCCCGACGTATCCCATAGACTCAGCCTGCCGGCGGATGGTCTGTTTAGACATCCGCCGGTGTACAGGCTGAACGTACTCGACTACGTTCAGCCTGACACCGGCGGATCGGGTCGGCGCAATGAAGACAGACCCGTCCGCCGAGCAGGTAAGTCTATCTGCTACGTCGGGGACCCCCGAGGGCTCCCGACGTAATGGAAACAAGCCCTAACTCCTCCCAAAACCCTAAACGTAAACACCGGAAACTCGTAAGCTTAATGCTGTGACTCCTTAGTTTGTATATCCTACCCAATCCCCCCCCCTCTACACATTCCAGGTGTGCTAAAATATTAACTGATTACATGGTATAACGCTTGAGGAATTGGTTTCCTGGAATAATGAACCGTCAGGGGGGTAAAGCTGAGAAGAAAGTTAGTAGTGACATTAACCTCCTCCACTAATCTCGGGTTGAGTTTCATCGATCATAAAACTCAACCCCAGATAACTGGGGGGAAACTTACCGGTCCGCCGGGTTCCCCTGGCTATTCTCTGTTTCCGGGTAGCGTCGCTTCTTCCCAGCACAATTCCGGCATCTCGGGTGACACCAGAACCGCGCAGGGAACCTCCAAGTGAGCGCAAAAAAATTTTGTAATATGCAAAACAATTTACATTACTGAATATGTAAGACAAAGGAAGAAAATGAAGAAGGGAAGGTGAAAAGAAGCAAGTAAAAGGAGAAGGTAGGGAAAAAGTTCATGGAAGAATGGAAACTGTACGCAAAGGATAAAGGAAAAATCGGTCAAGATAAAGGCTTGTGTCCACTGCTGCTTTTTTGCTGCGTGTCCACAGCGGGGAAAAAGATGCAGAGAGGACACTTCTTATGCCTGGCATACACATGCCGGTAAGCGGGCGATTTTTAACCTGACCAACGGGCGTGTGCACTCGCGCCGTCGGTCAGCGGAAAAATCGCCTGCTTATTGGCATGTGCCCACATGGGGCGACAGATCCCTGTCGCCCCACAGCTCGGCCGCGGCGGACAGAGAACGGACATGTCGATAATTATGCCGATGGAAGCCGATGCCTTAAATTTCAATGAAGACCGCGTCTTCGTTACAGCTAATGGCCGGCACCACAAAGGGTGACGCCGACTATGCAGCCAATAATGCATCAGGATGCCCATGTGATACGTCATACTTTGCATTCCCGGAGCTCATCTAGATGTCTGTCTGCCCGTCGGGGTGTGTAGGCAGCATACTTCTACGTACTCTTTGCGGTATCACAGGCTAAAACAAAAAGCATTCCAATCTGATGACCCGGCCCGCGTTAAAATCACAAAAACTACTCTCAGATAAGTTCTATTTCCACACGTGAACTGATTTGCCCTCGAGATTTCCTGGTCGCTCCGGGGTTAATTTCCATAGATATCCCCCCCCCCGCTCTCTTCCTGTTGGTTGCCGTGGAGACGAGAGTAAACATTATAGCGTTCAACTCGATGTCACCCAACGTATAATATAAAGCTTTGGGATTCTGGGCATTTTCAGGACTGTCACGAGTTCCGGGCGTCTAGCATACTGCGAAGCACAGATGTAGAACGCAGCTTCTCCTGTTTATTTAATCTCAGAACCACCAGAAAAAAACTGCCCCGATTTCCACTAAACTTTTCTCGAGGCACGGGAGGAGGGCCTGCAAATGCAGGCGACGTCACAGTTTTCCATCGCATTACGAAGGATGGCTTAAATCCCTGATTAGTACTTGCGCTTAGAATTCTGTCATTGTAAAAAACTTATCTCAGTACCTGCCCAGACCTAATATCGGGTATTGGGGAGTACAAGTGTCACATGACTCATAGATCCGCCTGATGGATGCTATGAGGATAGATGATCGAATTATTATAATTCGACACCTGACTGTGAGTTTATTGACAAAGCCCTGAACAGGGTATCCTCAACCACCATTGCTGGATGCCACTGAGAATAGGCAAGCTTCAGATATGTACTGGTCAATAGTGCGGCTTGTTGGATATGAGGCAGGAATATGGCTCATAATGAATAACCCCATCATTGGTACCAGTAGAAGAAAACTGCCACCTCATTTACCAGTAGAATAATAGTGCCCCATCATGGTACCGTAGAAGGAAAGTGTCCTATATTGGTACCAGTAGAAGGAATAATCCCTTCATGTACCAGTAGAAAGGAATAGTGCCCCATCATTATACCAAGTAAAGGAATATGCCCCATCATTGGTACCATAGAAGGAATAGGTCCATTATTGGTACCAGTAAAAGGAAAAGCCCATCATTGGACCAGTAGAAGGAATAATGCCACTTCATTGGTACCAGAGAAGATAAGCCCCTCATTGGTACCAGAGAAGGAAAATCCCCTCATTGGTACCATAGAGGAATATCCCCTCATGTACCATTCAAGGATAATGCACCTCTACCATAAAGGACTAATCCCCAAATTACCAGTAAAGAAATAGTCCACTATTGTACCATTAGAAGGAATAATACCCCGTCATTGATACAGAAAGGAATAGTCCCAATCATGATTCCAGTAGAAGGAATATCACCATCTTTGGAAACCAGTAGAAGGAATAATTTCCCGTCATTGTACCAGTAGAAGCATATGCTCCGTCATTGTACCATAGATGGAATAGTGCCCGTATTCGGTACAAAGAGGCATATGCTCCATCTTTGTACCAAGAGCATGTGCTCCATCATGGTACCAGAGAAAGCATAGTGCCTCCATCATTTTACCATAGAAGGCATAGTGCTCCACATTGGTACCAGTAAAGCATAGTGCTCCGTCATTGTACAGTAGAAGACATATGCTCAATCATTGGTACCAGTAGCAGGCATATGTCCATTCTGGGTACCCGTAGAAGGCATAGTGCCCATCATTGGACCAGTAAAGCAACCCACGTAACAAAAATAATGCACCATCATTGGTACCATAGAAGGCAAGTGCTCCATCATTGGTACCAATAAAGGAATAGTGCTCCATCATGGTACCAGTAACGAATAGCCACCATCAGGATCCGAGAAGAATAATGCACCATCATTGGTACCAGTAAGGAATAATACACCATCATTGTGCCAGTAGAAGGAATAATACCACCATCATTGTGCCAGTAGAAGGAATAGTCCACCATCATGGTATCATAGAAGAATAATGCACCACATTACCAGTAGAAGGAATAATCACATCATTGGTACCAGTAGAAGGAATAAACACCATCATTGGTGCAAGTAGAAGGCATAGTGCTCCATCATTGTACCAGTAGAAGGCATAGTGCTCCCTATTGGTACCAGTAGAAGGCATTAGTGCTCCATCCTGGTACAGGTAGAAGGAATAGTGTCCATCATTGGTACCAGTAGAAGGATAGTGCCCATCATTGGTACCAGTAGAAGGAATAAGCACCATCCCTTGGTACCAGGCTCCAACTACCCGATATAATGTAAACCTACTCTTTTTCTTCGATTTGGGGGGGAGAGGGGGAGGGGGGGGCGGGAATGAGGCGTAATCGACCCACAGAAGAAGGGAACTGACGGCCAGGACGGGACACGGCTCTTACCATACTTAGTGGAGCGCAGCCCCGCACACTGGGTCGAGCTCCTGTCACTCCCTCAGTTACACAAGCCGTCATCACCCTCAACTCGCGACGCCATCCCTTCGACTTGAGGGGCGAATGGGGACTCAGCGCCGGTCCGTCTAGCTCAACCTGCGATAAGCCCACAACGCACCCCTGCTTCTCCCTACTTGTGAAGGCCCGAATCTTGCTCCCAGCGGCGGGACACACGCACCATCCTCCTCGCCAAGCGGACATCTCGCTCCATACAGGACCTCCTTTCTCCTCATTTCTCCCCCCCTACTCACTTCCCCAAAACACCCCCCCCTCTACCCCCCCCCCCTTGTTCATATTTACTCTCTACCTTCATGCCTCGATTTAATTGACGACGCCCAAACCTCACCCTCTCCAATCCCCATACTTAATCAAACCCCGGACTTCCACCTCCACACCCATCAACTCACTCCCATCCTACCTTCTATCACGCTAACTTCTCCTACATCCTGCCCTCCCCCCTATCACCCCCGCTATCCACCACACCACCTCCCATCTACAACACACCACCCAACCACAGCCCTCCCACGATAACACACCACTCACCCCCTCCCGCCTCACCCACCAGTTCCTCACCATCCCTTCCACGCCTCCCAAACTACTTACGTCTCTCACCTACCCTCTAGTCCTACGACCCCAGCCACCCACACCTTTTCACATTTCCCACCACACTCCACCCCACCCACTCATCAACCCAACATCTCTCTTCTTACCTCCACACCATCCTCAACATTCCATAAAAGTTCCAAAACTCCCCACCATCACTCATCTATCGCCCCCCCCGGCACACACTAACCTCGAAGCCGCGCCACCCTCAAACTTTCTTGACTGACCCCTAATGCTCTTCGCTTTCCTCCACGCCACTACCCCAACTCTCCCTCCTCCCTCACATCCACCATCTACCCTACGATAACCCCCCCCTCAACCTTGCAACCCAATCCCCACCACACTAGTTCCTCTCGCCCCCACTCCGCCCTTCAGTGAAACCCTACCCGCGGCATCCTGGGGGGCGGTATCGGCGGGGGGCTCAGGCCATGTTTGTTGCTGTTGTTGGTTTTTTTTTTTTGTTTGTTAGTTATAGTTTTAGAAGATCGTGCTCCCATCATGTACCAGTAGAAGGCATAGTGCTCCATCATTGGTACCAGTAGAAGGCATAGGCCTCCATCCTTGGTACCAGTAGAAGGAATATGCACCATCATGGTACCAGTAGAAGGAATAGTGCTCCAGCTTGGGACAGTAGAAGGAATAAGTCCCCCATCATGGTATCAGTAGAAGGAATAAGGCACCATCATTGGTATCAGTAGCAGGCATAGTGCCCCTCATTGGTACAGAGAAGGAATAGTCCACCATCATTGGTATCGTAGAAGGAATAATGCCACCATTCATTGGTATCAGTAGACGGCAAGTGCCTCCATCATTGGTACCAGTAGAGGCATAGTGCTCCATCATTGTACCGTAGAAGGCATAGTGCTCCATCATTGGTACCGTAGAAAGCATAGTGGCACCATCTTGGTACCAGAGAAGGCATAGTGCTCATCATGGTACCAACAAACAACTGAATTTTTGGCTGGTAATATTTTTTTTTTTACATGAACGTGCGGGAACTTCACTCAGGGAAGGGCGTGGGAATACTACAAAAAAAAATTTTGCCTCTATGTATCGTGTTTGTGCATAAAGTTAAATTCAAATGGAGTTCGACTTAACTTTGAAGTAGCACAACTTCAGGTACTAGAGCGATATGCTTTTGTTTCCACAACCCTCTCTATATTCCAGAAGTTTGGTGATGATAAAATGTTCTGGGGCATTACAAATAAATTTCAAGTCAGCTCCTGGAAAAATATCAGACCATCTCTACTGAGTACTGATCATTTCCAGAATTGTAAATCATGTTACTTCCTAAAAACTGTATTGTCCTGCTAATAATGTCAAATATTAATGATTTACCCCACCCCCCCCCCCCCTGACGTTCCTGACGCTCATCTTGTCCAGCGCTGACCTGTCAGTCCTGCATGGATGCTGTAGGAGGAGAGAGACCCCTCTCTATCACACCCTCCCCCCCCCTAATGGGGCGCGAGGGAGATTCAAATGTAAATCACACAAGAACAGTTTTCTATGAGAATATTCTGTTTCCCTATGGCAGACTAGAAATGAGTAATTCCAAGGACTGTGCTCCTGACATTATTCAGTGAGGTAATTTGTAGTTTGTATCCCATAAATTAGACAGATCGCTTACTCAGTCACACTGGTAAAATGAAAGATCCAAGAGGGTTTATTTTGCCTGTATGTAGATCTGTGTACGTACATCAATAATGACAGGTAAAAAGCAATTGAATTGCCAGCTCAGCAGGCGATGTATGAGGTGAGAGATGATGCAGAAGAAAAATGGATGCTGAGGAGAAGAATAGGGGAGGGGTTAGTCATCACATAGGACTAAAGCCCCCCATGCATGTCTAGATTTTCATCCAATCAACTCAATTTCAATCAATTTTTTTGGTTGATGGTGAAAATCTATGGAAGCCAATTATGGTTAGATCAACCTAACCAATTAAATTGGGAAAAAAATTGATTGAAAGGGATTGGACGTGTGGTAAATTTAACGGTGTATTGAAAGCATTACCCTTTCAGTCTATCTAAGAAAGTTGATCAAATATCTGTTACTACAGTTACAAAACATACAATCATCACAGTTTCAGTTTTAGTGATTGAACAGAAAATCTAGATGGTATGGCTAGCTTTAGTATGGAAAGCTGGTGGGACATTCTCTCAACATGCAAAGTCTTAAAGGACACATAACACAGAAATAACTTCAAGGGTCGTGAGACATAACAGAGAGATTGTTATTCGAGTGTTCCCAGACAAAAAAATGTGCCTGTGCAGTTAACCCTTTCTCCCCTGATGTGTTCCTCACACAAGGTGAGAGCGGTGTGCCAAAGAGAATTTGTTAATGGATAAGTGATAACTTATCCAAATACATGGTCAAGTAAAAAAAAAGACAAAACACATTCCAATTGAATAAAAAATGGTTTTACCGTGTTTCCCTAATAAAAGGGACACTGTCTCTATATAATTTTAGGGTGCGAAAAATCGCACTAAGGCTATTTTCTGGGGCTTAGAAGGAGTGACAGAATGCTTCTGCCATGTCTTTTCTACAAATATGGAAGCTTTCTCTGGGACATGGAGTCTTATTTTTGAGCGAAGGGCTTATTTATTCGAACACAGGGGATTTGATAGCAGCTAGTGTTAAGTATTTTGGGGGGATGGTGGTCTCTATCTTTCGGGGATTCTTTCCGGTCTTATAATTAGAGGAAACACGGTTGTATGAACAAAATATAAATACATAGACTTGTTTTGACATCGGTTCAAAAAAATAAGTATTGTATCGATTTTATCATTAAATGATACCTTTGTATATTTTTATATCATTTTGATTTTTACATAATGGTGTGTTGTTCAAACACTTCAATTATATTCAGTGTCTATTACGATTTCTCCTTGTACGGACAGACTCTTTGCGAAAGTTACACAGGCCTATCAAACATAAAGAACATTGCATACCTATGGTGCAATTCTGGTACAATCGATATATCTGAATCTGAACGTGCAATAGCCGGAGGTAAATAGATGTAGGTTGAAAAAGACATGATGGTAATTTTGCTTCCTTTGGTGCCTGCAGCGGAAATGACTGTCACATCTAGCCTAGGCCCAGTGTTTTTCAACCCTGTTAGTGGCACACCTAGTGTGCTGCGGGATGTTGCGGTTGTGCTCGTGGGTCTTGACCCACCTCGGCACTCCTATCTAGCTAGATAGGAGGGCCTAAGCAAAACCGCATACCGCACAGAGGCAGTACGGATCACACAGATCGGCTGTTACGTCTTATACTATAAGAGGCAGATAGATCGAGGGTTCTAAGCAACCCGCATCCTCACACCAGAGCGGTCCTTGTATAACCCAGATCGGCTGTATAAGTTTATACTATAAGAGGAAGCTATGATAGGAGGGATCAAAGCAACCGCATCCTACAGAGCCCGGTCTGTGTATAACTACAGATTTTGGCGTATAAGTTATTATACTATAAAGCAGGCAGCTTAGATAGGAGGGTAAGCAACCGCATCCTCCCAGAGCCGGTCCGTGTATATAACACAGATCGGCTGTATAAGTTTATCCAACTATAAGAGGAAGTAGATAGGACGGGCAAGCAACGCATCTTATCAGAGACGGTCCGGGTATAACACAGATCGGTCTGGTATGAAGTCTATACTATAAGAGGAAGCTACGATAGGAGGGCTAAGCAATAATTCCGCATCCTCCACAGATCTGCGTCCGTTATAACAAGATCGGCTCGTATAAGTCTTCTACCTATAAGAGGCAGCTAGATAGGAGGGCTATTAGCCAACCCCGCATCTAACAGAGCCCGGTACCTGTTAACCCTCTATACTATAAGACCTCTATTACCTGCCGATCCTCGGTTATCCACGGGCCGGCTCTTGTGAGGATCGCGGTGTGACCTTAGCCACCTAAGCGTCTAAAAGACAGTGGAGGTGTTTGTGACATCTGCTGGTATTCGTATCTGAGTTTTTCCAGCGGGGCACCTGATGATGACTTACTGACGGTGCGGGTGAACTTAGCGAACCGTGCGCCCTGCCGATTATGCGTATTGTCGGTGCCCTCCGCATTTTTTCATGAACCAAGTGCCTGCTTCTTGCCTAAAAAGGTTGAAAAACACTGTCCTAGGCAAAGTCCTTAGCTCATTATAATAAATAAATGAGCCGTGTTAAGGATTCAAATCTCCTATATTCATCAGATTGTTTCCATGATATATAGATGTATCTGGTAGAACGCGATCTTAACCATTTGAATTGTTGTGTTTCCTCAGCAACACTCAACGCACACCTTTCAGCCCCCATTTTTAACACCCCCTTGTCCAAATTGCTGTCATGCCCACTGGTGGTTAATATACCCCTTTGCCTTTTGGCAACACCACCTACATACCTGTGCTTTACTCCCAGGCCCGCCATGCAATCGTCTGTTCTCCAAAAAAGTTTGATTTGTCTGCGTCCACTCTCTGCAGCGCTTCTGAAGGAGCTGCCCGTGGAGGAGGTGAGCTTTGCTGGTCCAATATACATACAATATAGCACGCGTTAGCCATTTTGTGTCGAGCCCCCAACATATTGATCGGGAAGCGCCACGCTGCCCACTTGGCACTCCAAGGGAACATGACGATCCAAAATCCAGGCCATTTTGTTAACGTTAGTGATTGTTTTGATATATCCCAACACTATGATTCCTGTAAACCCTCAATCTGAGGTCGTATTTTAGGGTTGGGCTGGCCACATATAGAGTCACCACGTCACTTTGCCCCTGGGCTAAGAGAATAAAATTGAAGGACACCTGGGTCGATAAAATTTTCGTGAACTCATGCCCCTCCACCCACTCCTTGTATATGATAATTTGGATGGTGGCCCCCCTGTACAAAGACAGAGTTTCCCGGTAAGACTTTTCTCTACACCAATAGGCTCCGACATGTCTGGTAACCCGGTCCCCAGGCACTGGCACCATTTTCGTGTTCGATTCTCGATGATCGGTCGCATTCCCGCACGTTCACAGTGAAAACGCTGCCCACCTTCGAGCGTTCCTTATTCAGCTCTCACAGATATGTTGTATATCATACAGGAATCTGACATTTAGGTACTCCCTGTTCAAATCGCAATTACTTTCGGATGGGAACCTATTCCAACATTATCGGCAGGCGATGCCCACAGTGGTTGTCAATTGATTCACTGACAGTCGCTCTGCTAAAGCTTGTGTAAGCACCCTTATGATGTATTCGAACAAAAATAATTCAGGAACTTGTTATGTGTGTATGGCTAGCCTTAACATCCCTGTTCGCATCATCCATGATTTGTTGATGGCGGCCCGGAGAATCTCACACTGCAAAGTATCGTCATTGGGACTCGATTCCCCCAGGGGGTGTCTGTATTGGATTCCCCCCAAACAAATTGTCCCTCCTCCTTTACCCTGTTTGATCGTTTAACATTTCTGTTGTCCACCCCGTTGCAATCGGTTAGCACAGTGATCTCGGGATGCAAGCCTTGTATGCCCACCTTAATTGTGATGCTACCCATGCTGTTTGGTTGCCTTTGTGTTAATCATTATTTAACATCCCATTACAAAATTTGGCATGCCATGTTTTGAAGATGCCCTACTGGGAGACCCCCATGCAACCCAGCCAAGGACAACGACAATGGACTTGTCATGTCCGATTTGATTCCTTTGTCAAGTGGTGATGATTGATCCCGCTCGAAATCACCGGGATGGCCGCCTTAGGTTGGGCCAAAAGTATGCACACGCTTAAAGCGCCATCTATCTAGTTCATATTCTCGGGTGTTCCAGCTGCCCCAGGAGTGTCTACATGATAATGCTGAAGGGTTTGTACAGCAATATATGGGTTAGGGCTTTGAATCTCAACTCACATCCGCAGGTTCAGACTTGAGCCACCACATGTCATAGAGAGCACTCGCCATTCAACGCACAAGACCGGCTTCTTCTCACACACGGGGGAGGGGGACAGCTGCGTGCATGCCTTCCCTTTGCCATAGTACACACAGATTGCGTTAGTAAGGATAATTAAATGGTACGCATGGCTTGTTACTAGCCCAATTCCTGCACACTCACGGGTCAACTTACCTTACTGCAGCATATTCTGTATACGATATATTCATACATATAATTTCCTTCCTTTCCCCCCCCATCCCCCCCCCACCCCACCCTCCCTATACCCCTCTCCTACCCACCAGGTTCCACTTAACACCAACTACTAAAATGCTAAAAGAAGGCTTACCAATGTCTAAGGCAATTTGGCAAGGGGGATGTAACCATACACATTTGATTTCTCTGTCAGATTTCCTTTAGATCGCTGTGTTTTACCAACACCATGTAATATGAGGGATTTCCTAAACCATCATATTATCCTGTGTTCATATCGCAAGAGACTACCGGATACTCATAATTGTTGTTAGATCTAAAGGATATCTGACTAACAGATCTAACCGGTTTATGGTCACCGCTTAAAGCTAGCCACACCTTGTTACTTATTTTAGCGTTCAAATCGAGGTTCCACTTAGCAGTTTGTAGTCCGCCTTCACTCAAATCGAAAAATCTATTTTTAATTTAAGCGATGTACACCACATTTGCGGGACGTTACCGAGCCTAGTGTTCACCATTTTCGATTTTCTGAACATTAACAATAGTAATCCAAAGTCGTCGATTGAATTCTCTGCCGTTTTAGTATTTGCAATGGCAGTTAAGGGAAGTCTTAGCCTACCTATCATCGAGGTCATTGACACAACCAAAAAACTAAAGCTGCAAGAATGCTCGTTGCATGCTTTGCTACAATCGAGCATTATTTTCCAACCTGCTCCGATCAATTTTCAATCTGAGTATGTGACCAACAAAATCGCTCAATGACTTGTCGACTGGATACTTTTATGTGGGCTTTAGTTTCACATTGCTTTGAGTGTTTTTTTTTTTTACAATTTGATCGCCTTTTTTGCATCGCAAAAAACTTTGATTGAACGCAAATCCTGTGTGGCTCATTTTGCTTTCCATGGCCTCCATTTACCCCACCTTTAGATTCTCCTCTGTCTCCTCTTGTTTTACCAAAACCATGTTTAATTATGAGGGACTTTCTAAACCATCAAGTCTACCTCGTGTTCAATCTACAGAGAACACGGCACTACTAGTTGTTGTAGATCTACAAAGATCATCTGACAGAGCATCCTAAAGCCCCCCATACACCCCATACTACAAGTACCCATGAAATCTTCTGCTACACCAACTTTTCTTCTACCAACACCAGGTAATAGGAGTTGACTCTTGCTACCCACCTTCCATACTCCACCTATGTACTTTATCAGGGAGGATCCGGCACTACATAGCCTGTGATATATACTTCCAATTCACGTATGCATTCTATCAGGGGGACCCGGTCACTTCATAGCAGTGTATATTATACCTCTCAATCTTACTCATTTTTGGCGGTTATTCTTACCTCAGGGAGGACCTTCAGCACTACATAGCCCCCCCGTTGACTAGGTACCTTCCAATCACTATGTCATCTCTCGCGCACGCCCACACTACTCGCGTTGGATATTAACCTCCCATCCCTTCTGTATTCTCTCCGGGCGGACCCGGCACCTCTCACGTGCCCATCCTCCCTGCTAGCCTTCTTACTTGAGCAGCTTGCGCGCGTCATCTATGACCTCTTACGCGTCTGTTTCAGTATGTCCGTCTCTGGGCCGCGGGCGGTGGCCCCCTCCGGCGTCACTACAGTTCGTGATCGGGATAGTTTGGTCGGATATTCTATACGATGTTTGTCGGTGCTGCCGCAGCTTTGTTACTTTTTTGGTTCAGTATCACATTTCTGTACACTTCCTGTTTAATTTGCCCGGTCTTCTTAGCCCTCCATACCCCGGCTCGTTCATTTATCTGCTTGATCTTACCCACCATACTTGACGTAGCCGCGCTAGTGCGTCGCTCGGTCGCACTTATACTTGACCCTTATTTGATTTTACGACCCACTATCTATTTTTTTTCCCCCCTTGTGCTTTCGACCACCTTTCTAAGCTGGTAGGCGTAGTCTAAATACAAGCTGCCGTGATGGTTCCGAATTGGGATTATATATCATTTTTCTGCTATGTTTCTTTCAGTGCCTTTTTTTTTAGGGTCCCCGCCCTGATAGCCAGTGATATATACCTCACTATTATTTCACTATTCTTGTCTTGTTTTCCTTTTTGATCCGTATAGTCAGGAGTGCGAGGTATGTTTTGTTCTTATTGGTGTTGTCAACCGGCTACTCCGGTTGGCCCCCTCGCCCTCTCTACCCCCCCCCCTCCCCTCCCGCCAGTTTCTCGACCCATACCCCCCGGGCCGTCTTAAACCTTCTTGCCACTACTCTCCCCCACCGCCCACCACCCCTCTACCTCCTTCTCATACGCACTCGCTTAACCTTCCTCCCACCCCGCGCGTATCTCCTCAGGAGCTCCTTGGATTTCACTCCTGTTACTTCCCCGCTTTATTCGTAGCGCGCTAAGGACCCCCCCGACGCCTTAGCCACCATCCTCCCGCCCGCTCCATCCCCGTCCTCCTCCGGCCGCCGAAATCCCGCTCCTTTCCCGTGTTCCACTTCCCTTTACGCTCCTCCCGGCCCGCGCCCCAGCTCTAAGCTCTTCCCATCCCCCCCCCAGTTCCCGCACCTGACTGCCTTCGCACCCTATATTCCCGCCATACTCCCTTCGATTCTCTCCCTACCCCCTTTCTTGCCTTCTTCCTCTCCCCCCCCCTCTCCCCTCTCCCTCCCCCCATCTTTTTCCCCGCTTCCCTCTCCCGGCACCTCACCTTTGATGGTCGATGGCTTTCTCGATTCACCGCCCCTGATCCCCTTACCCGCTGTTAAGTCCTCCCCCCCCCCGAACTGCCTCTCTCGTTCAGCTACACCCCTTTTCTTCCGGCTGCCTTTTTCGGGCCGCTGCCTTTTTGGGGTTTGGACGTCTCGTGGCTCGGCCCCTTTTGGTCAACTTCTGTCCTTTCTGTCGGGCTATCCAGTTTATCCCCTTCCCGCCCCCTCTTCTTTCCCCCCCCCCTTCTGCTCTCTTCCTTTTTACTCCCCTTCCCCCCTGGATTCTTCGACGGGTTCCTTCTCCACGTGCTTTCCCCCTTACCCCCCGGTTCCTTCCTCCCCGGACTCCCCGGCTTGGGCTCGTTCTTTCCCCCTCTTTTCCCACCGGGATTGGCCCGTTTTTCACACCGTGCCTTATTTTGACGTGTAGACTGGGCTCCTGTCCCGTCGCTGGTTCAGTTTCTTTGTTTTCTCCTTTGCTGCCGCGCCCGACCTCCGGTAGCTATTTTTTGATGGATTTTTCTCTTTTTATTTCTTCGCTGTTGCATTCTGTGGATCTTTGGCGGTTTTTTTGGGAACCCTTTTTTGTTATTGTGTCATTATTTGTATCTTAGCGCCTACTGAGTAGTGTATTCAGTTTCTGTTGTTGGGTGCGTTAGATTTAGTGCCCTTATACTGTCCTTATTCTTTGTGATATGACCTACTTCCAATGCGACAGGCTATTATATGTCATTTTTAGTCTCACTTAGATGGAATGGGGTATACCCCGGGTGCGCAATCAATAATACGCATGTTGTAGCGTCTCCATGGCGATATTATACCTTCACAATTACATCAACTTATGTGCTATCTGTTTAGTTGTCAGGTGTGACCGGTCAGAATATATATCCCCTACAGTTAGTTGTCTCGCCGTGAGATCTCAACTGGAGATTGTTTCATGGGGAATTCTCTGAACCTTGGTCTTTTTCTTCTGTCCCCCTTTCTTGTATATTTGGTCCGCTGGATTCTAAGGTGTAGTTGGCCAGCTTAAGTCACCATCTCCTATCAGATTTATCGGTTGTTTGCAACAATTCCAAACTCAAAAAAAGCTTATTCACTCTCTTCATTGGATTGGGTGACGGTACAAATTTGGTCAGTGCCTTCTATACAGACATCTCTTTGTTAAGAAACCGTTCCTGTCTCCTCTCAATAAAAAACCCCAGTCTTGGGCTTTTCTCCTTTTTTTTGAGTGTGGGAAATACACAAATACAAAGAAACTTTCTTTTAGCGAGAATTTGCCCCCCCTTCTGCCACGTACAGATTTCAAACTAGAATTTGTTCTTGATTCCTTAACAATGACCCTCCATTAAGTTTTGTGGTCCCAGGCACAAGGGATCACCCATGTTGGTGGCCCATTTTGTGTACTCATTGTTATCAACACAACTACGTTGGTATAATGGCGGCCAAATTAATAAAAAAAAGATTATGAGTTTGGAATCTACTGATTTGGTTATATTGCTTGTACTAATTGTTTGGTGCAGAACAAGTCACTATAGTACAGACCAAAAATGAGACAGTAGAGGCATTTAAGTAGTAGTCGTTGAGTAACACTGGGACCATGATTCCCATGTGTAACCACATATCCTGTTCAGGATCTATTCTTAGTGGGCTTAAAGAAACTGTAAAGCTGCCCAGACACCTTTAGATCTCTACTGTCCGATATACTCTTAGACCAATACAATACTGTAGTGAAGTGTTTTGTCCTATGCGATTGAACACCAGGCAAGATAGTGATGGTTTAGAAAGTCCCTCATATTAAATGGTTTTGGTTATAAAACAGGAGATCTAGGAAATCTGACAGCAGTGGATGTTCTAAAGGGGTATGGGGGCCCCTCCTAAACGCTCTCATTGCCACGCAGTATCCGATGGGCACCCTTGTGTTGCCATGCCGGCGTTCCCGTTTGACGGGATGCACTCGGCCCTCTTCTGTCGATGAACATATCTTTGCTACCCTGAAAAGTTGTTTTCCTACCTTAAAACTCCGCATCGTGCAGATAGACCCCTAGCTTTTGGTAATTCTATAGCCGGTTAATCTTCCGATTTTCATTTTGGCCCTCTTTCATGTCAAGGTTGGTGGGGGGGTTAAACGTTTTTAAGGGAATTGGTGCCTTGATAGTAGGTGGTGAGTTTTGTGTGGCCTAGGCGGGTCTTTGTTCAACCCAATTGACTATAACTCCCCACACGTCCCCTATTTTACACCCAAACACCCGTTCCTGAGTCAAGCTAATGGCATCGGCCAGACGCAATTTACAGAAATGTCTCACACTTCACTGGCTAGATCCGTTTAGCTCTTGTCTGGCCATCTGCAACTTTATTAAATGGATGTGGCATCGCGCGGTGTGCCCACATGGGCCAAAAGATCCCTGCTCACACATGGGGGCACCCGGCGATCCCGCTACCCGATTTTGCGAGGGCAATTGCCGTCTGTTGGGACCTCCCCTCGATGCGTTTGCATTGGGTGACCACTATCTACGGGTAAGTTTTTCGCTAGTTTTTTGCTCCAATGAATCATCGTGCCGTTGTTTCGCATTGATCGGTTCCACAAACATTTACTGCTGCTCACCCTGAACACACCTCCCGAGCAAAAAAAAAACGTTAATCCACAAAAAAAATCCAATAGACACCTTTTTTGGTGATGCGTTTGGTCAAATCCCAATAGTACGGCCTGGTTGCAATTCATGCTGGATTGACCCTCCTATTAGCCATCCCCTGATGCTGCAAGCCAATTCAGATTCATTGATTCGTTTATTTGAATTTTAGCTTATCCAATTTTTAGCATCGGCTCCTGTGAAAAAATCGACCCGAAGAGTTACCAATGTTGGTGTGCTCATGATTGCAAAAACCGATAATGCCTGATTCATTCGCTCACCGTGAATGATCAGATAGATCGAATTTTGCAGTACAAATCAAGGCGTCTATGGGATACCTTAAGGGGCACTAAGGACGTTCTATCTGACCTATGAGTATGGTCACCGATAATTTCCATCGTGTGTATTTTGAGTTATACCTCCCTAGCGTTTGTTTGTTGTTTTATTGAACCAGGTTCGTTTGCTTGCTTTGGGCTTGGTTCAACAACCTGAATGGTTTGTTGGAGTCTGGAGATCGACGAAAGTTATACCCATGGATTAGGTTCTTTGTAGTGATTTGATCTTTTACTTGTCGCCGCAGAATTTTCTCGGGTTTTTCCGCACCTGCTCCCAATTGAAGCGTAAGGAAGTGCGGGGTGGGTGTTGGGCTCCCCCCTCGGGGGGGATGCGTCCATAGACTCATGTTAATTATGGTGTGGAAATGTGGCACAGACGGCATCCCCCAGCGTACATTGGACTCTGCTGCGATCCCATGACTTTTTTAATCGCTAGGAAGGTTCATTGAAAGCACTTAGTACAGGACTCCACTATGGACTGACGAGAAAAAAAACATGAAGAATGGGTGGGAGTTGTTGGAGGCTCTATGTACAGAGAGAGAAAGACCTTTTTCCGTGAGTGCTGTAGGCTTCTCTCCTCTGGTGGGCAAACATTCCAGCACTTTTCGGTGACGACTACCGTGTTCAGGGGCTTTTGTCATTTCATGACCCATCTATAGTGCAAACTTATCACCAGTGCTTCTAGTGGCTGGTTGATGTCACTATACAAAAATTACTTCAACATTTGAGTTTTTGTCTGCTGAAACTAAAATACCTTAATTAATCAATCATGTGTTTGGCTTTTTTTAAACGACTGCTCCTAACGTCCTTTGTTGTACTGTAGACTGGACCTCAGTGGGGTTGATCACAGCTTGTGAAATATTGACGCCATTTCAGATGTATTACCATTGTTTTGTGTTGGGACTCTGTCCTTCCCGGAATCCCGGATCCTCTCTGCCGGACGTCGCTGGACAAGATTGAATCATATTGTTCATTTCATTCTGGCAGGCACGTCAGCTATTCACAAGAGAGAAATAATTACTGTAATAACTAATGGCTTCCGGAGACACAAACCCCCCCCCCAAAGGCCCTTATGCACGCAAAGCAACAAACACCGTTTGCTGTGCTTGATTTCTTCGTGCTTTTTTGTATAATGATACTAGCTGTCATCACCTGGACTGAGGTCAAGCGAAGGATGAAAGGATCATGGAAATTAATAGTTTATGCTTTTAAAGGTTATGTCAGCCCTACTCTTATCAACAGTGGGGACAGAACAAATTCCCAATGTAGGGTGTTCAACTGAGTTCAGATTTTTTCGGGGGGTTGCAGTTACCTATACTGCCTGTTTGATTACAGCATTTTACACAGACAGAAAGTCGATGATTCTCCAATAATAACTACTTTCAGTCACAGCGTGATGAAATACAGTGGCCTCATCTCAAGATTACTACCACATATGTTAATTGTTGGCATTCGATCAAGGTTGATTTTAAAACCAGATTGTTTTTCCGTTTCACTTCATACTGCCGCCCTCCTCCTGGCAGACAGGGCCATTTTTATTGAATGCTTTTCTTTTTGACACTTACAGATAGGACAATTTGATATCGCCTGAAGGTTGCCACCCAAGGACCCCAGAGCTGTCAGCCAGAAACTTGCCTCTCGATCTCCAACGATCTATGATCATACATCGGCTGGTGGGCAAGGACCCTAGAGGCGGTCCAGAGAAACTGCCTCTGAAGCCCCGATATATGAGCATACCCGCGCGTTTTTGTGAGAAAGGACCACATAGATGTCCAGATACATTGCTCTGAGGAATGCGATCTACTCCTACACCGGGGGTGTGAAGACAGGACCCAGAGGTGTCCCGAACTTCCTCTGATGCCAGAGTATAGGCGCATACACTAAGGGTGTAAGCAAACCCCAGAGTATCCAGCCCCAAAACTTTGTATCGATCCAACGATATAGGAGATACACAGGGTTTTTTCTGTATAGCAATGGATCACCATGATGTGTGTCCAGAACTTCCTATTTGGACAGACTATATGATTTGGCATTACACGCTGTCTTTTGTAACCAAGGACCCCAGGGTTGTCCAGAAACTTCTCTGAGCCCATTCAGACTATATCCATCATAACAGGGGTTTCCACAGAGGACCCAGAGGTCTGCAGAAGAAACTTCCTCTGAGCCCAGATATTGAGCATTACACGGTCTGGTTTTTTTGTAACCGCGAGGACCCCAGAGGTGTCCAAAACTTCTCTGTCCCAGATTATGACGCATACCACGGGTGGGTTTCTTTGTAAGCGAGGATTCCCACCAGACGGTGTCCAGAATTTACTCCCTCGGAGCCCAGATATATTGCTCATACAGGGCGGTCTTGTACAGTCAAGGACCCCTTCGAGGTGTTTTAGATAACTTCTGCTGAGGCCCCGTTCGGGAAAATAGGATACATGTTATCAACTTTATTTGCACTGAAAAGTCGGGAATCTAACTTGTATGTTTTGTATGTAAAATCATATCTTATACTCTTTTCTATGATTGTCGAAAAGGTTAGGGTAACGTGGTTAGTTAATTTGGGTATTCTTTCCCGCCGGGTCCAGAACGCATTATTGCATTCTCTATTATTTAGTAGATCGCCGTGAGATCCCCCACAATAAACAGATTTTCGTTTCAATATTTTACAAGCACCGACCCTTTAATACAGAGCCCCTATCCTAGTAGTTTTCGTTTTCCTGATGGTCCCTTGCTCAGCATTTTGTTCTGCTTTGTTTTTTTCTTCCGGTACTGGAGACAGCAGAGGCCGGGGCCACCAGTGATTTTTTGGCC
Organism: Ptychadena robeensis; assembly: GCA_036250615.1. NCBI lineage: Eukaryota > Metazoa > Chordata > Amphibia > Anura > Ptychadenidae > Ptychadena > Ptychadena robeensis. Next base: position 163,896,094 of record CM070034.1, read on the forward strand.
CGGATCATCAGAGACATTGAATGGGATTTACCCCTTTGTCATTTCTCGTCAGTGGTAGGGAAACCTAAACCACAGCCTGAGGATGTGTTACACTGCAGGATGACTGGATGGTTGCTGCTGATCGTCACGGAGGCGGCAGGAAGCGGGGAGCCGCAAACTTTTCTGTAGTGACCTGGAAAGCCCCCCGAGACATAGGAGCAATGACACTCTTTTTTTTGTCTTTCTGAAAAGGTTTCTCTGGTTGACCCCCTTGGGATTTTCTATTGATCGCGAGCCTGTAGACAGCCTGTTGTCGTGTGGTGAGATTCCGCTCCCAGAGACCCAACAAAGTCTGTACATACGGTCCTTGTTGTCACATTTTCTACTACTGCTACCTGCCCAACGTCATCCTCTAGGGTCTTCGTCATCATCTAGACGATCACCTCTACAGTCCCATCATGAATGTGGTGCTAGACCTCATTGTACTCCTCTAAAAAACGCTCTACTCATATGACTCTCCACTCTTTGCATCAAGTCTCTACCAATGCTTCCAAATGTCCAGAGAATCATAATTCAGATGTTCTGTGCCTTGCTTTTATACACTACACATCTCCTTGTTCCACCTTACATCTCCAACCTGGTACATAAAAATACTCTCTTAATTGCCGTGCCCCTACTCTACTTGCTGCTCACTCCGCATGACTGGGATTTGCGCATTATCCGTTGGCGGTGTACGAT
>CM070034.1:163974720-163996714 GCA_036250615.1 Ptychadena robeensis
CAATCAATCGACTAAAAAATTGATCGTTTTAAGTCGATTGATTGAAAATCTGACTCGTGTTTGGCCAGCTAAGATACCTATAGACTGGTGAAGCTTCACTTGACAGCGTGGCGACATAAGTTTTCTCAGGATGAGAACGTTTTCAGCAATTACAGAAAATAACTGCTGATCTTGCCTGAGGATCAACAATGCACAGATGTTTCTGAGTTTATTCACGCTCAACACTACTATGAGATTGTAAGCCCGACCGGGCAGGGTCCTCTACTCCTCCTGTGTCATTACCTGTACCTGTGTGTTATATTGTGTTGTATCTCCTCTCTAATGTATTGTACAACTAACCCCCCCCCCCCCATAGACAGGGCAGAGGACTAGAGACACAGGAAGTGTGTTTGGGGCACGGATGACAACAATGCTTAGGATTTCAACACAGAAGAGGCGCGGTGGAGTTTCGGAAGAGCTTACTGGCTTTCTGACAGATACAATAGGGATTTTATTTTGCACTTCATGGAAAACTAGTACATTTAGGTTGAATCTTGGGGGCAGCATTGCTAAATACTCCCCAAGTATGATTCTATGTATGTTGAGTTCTTCAGATGGAACCACAAAGTTCCATGTTTTCTCTGGATTGTCTATAAGTCATGATGGGCACATCATTTCTCTAGATCAGGGGTGTCCAAACTTTTTGAGGGCCAGGTGTGGTGAGGTGCAAATCCATTCATTGAACCATCAACATTAAATGCAAAGTAATTATACCATGGGGGATGGTTTAACAGTGTATGACACTGATAAAGGCTGCCTCTAGTCATGTTGGGTCTTGTAGTCCTTCCGCCACATTTCACCTAACCATTCCTCTATCTATGGTATATAAAGAATCAGTGAGAAGATTCCCTAGCACTGCTGCATAATGATAGTAGGGACAATCTTCATTAAGAAACAGCCCACACAGACAGGCACAAGACATGGCTGCTGGCAGAACTTTGTACAAACTCTGGGCTGTACCATTAATGGTGGGAAGAAACAGTGCTACAGTTATCATACTAACATTGCAATGTTTAAGGGAGATGGGAGTCCTCTCCCTCTCTCCTCTCTTGTTGCACATAAAGCAATTCAATTATCCATGCATACAAAAACATAAAACAGATCTGGTTGGAAATGTTTGTGTCACCCCTCCTCTGGAAGTGAAATGGTGTCGCCCATTGTGGATCATGCTTCATATAATTAAAATTATGGCTGAGGCTGGGGGCCGGTGGGAACCTGAACATGGGCCGCAATTGACTGTGGACATGCATGCTCTAGGTTGTCACAGTGTGACCACGATCCATAGTACTTACATAAAGTACTTAAGAAAACCAAACTGTCAGTTATTAGTGGCAACCATATTTGGAATGTAAATGGAATTCGTTTCCCCCTGGATAGGTAAGTATTCAACATGTTTTTTGGAAGGTTGGCCCTGTTTACACATACTGGTGACAAGTGCCCTTTAACCGCCCTAGCGGTCAGGACGGCATCAACTCGTCCAGCGCTGCAGCTGCTAGTATAGCACTGGACGAGATGATGCCGTCCAGCACAAAGGGGCTCGGGAGAGCATGCTCACGGCTGTGCCCGGTGTCCCTGTGTCCCCGCTGCCGCTTCGGATGCTCGTGTCTTCCCCCCCAGTGGCGTACGAGGGGGGTGCCGAGGGGGGCCATGGCCCGGGCGGCGTATCAAAAGGGGGGCGCGGCAATCACCATGATATTAAATTTAAAAAAATATAGGTTAAATCTAGTTTGCGTACATTGCAGCTCAGTTAGGTAAATTCGATGACTTTCTTTGTAACACTAGAACGCTGCTACTCTTTTTTTTCCTACATCTACTTCTAACGTGACGTGAAAAAAAGGTAGCAGCGTGTGTGTGTCCTGTATCCTCTTCACCGTAAGTACACGGTCTAGTCTACGTAAGAGGATACAGGACACCTTGGAGCGCTAGAGGCGATGCTGTAAATTATATTAGACCCATTACAAAGAAACTATAACTGAACGGAAAAACTGACAGAAACGAGTGAAAGCTTTAATACACGCAACAGATGCCAGGGAGTTTATTAGTCGCTATGCAATCCATTCCTTTTTTATGTTACTAGGCTATCTGGCAACCGATACTGTGGAAGTTACTATAGGATGGGCGGAAAATTTCCGGTCGGCCCCAGGCACGAAAGCCCACGCTACGCCACTGTCCCCCTCGCCCCCCCCCCCCCCCCCCGCCTCCGCTCCCCGCGTGTCTTTTCCTCCCCCCCCCGCCCCCCCCCTCATCACGTCACCGGAAGGCGGGGGTTTTTGACATAATATCATGAAGAGCAGTTTTCTATGAGAAAACTGCTTTCAACTGCACCTATGTAATAAAAATGCCATAAAAGTCCCTGATGCCCCAGATGTGCCCTTTTGCAGTAACCGCTCCTTCCCGGTGGGTGGTGGGTTTCATCACACCAGGTTTAACGAGGGTTTAAACTGCAAATGGGCACATCTGGGGCACCAGTGACTTTATTTGGGCGATTTTTTGTACATAGCAGCATAGCTTTGTTCCCTGATGTTTGTGTTTTTTCATTAATTTTATTTAAAAAAAAATTATTTTATTTTACATAATTGTCTGTTTCAAACATTATTATAGTCAGGATGTCTATTAGACCCTTGTACGGACATATTTTGGGAAGTTACAAGCCTACAACATAAAGAAAAATTTACCATTGAAGTCTATGGTGCACTTTTGGTACAGAAATCTGGACCTCAGCAGTGCGCTAGGGAGGTTAAAGACCAGAAGAGCTGGAGAACCTCATTCATGGTCATTCATAAGTTCTATGGCTTCAGATACGTTTAGAAAATTAGAAAGGTTTGACCCCCAGAATTGTCCAGCTATACTTGTATGATATGGCTTTCACAACTCCTTGGATTCTCCATAAAGAACAATCACATCTAACCTAAAGCATGAGATGGAACATTCAACCAAAAAACTATTGTTATCATTATCATATAAAAAAAATAGAACAACATCCAACCCCTAGCTGATATGAGGCATCTATAATGGGTTAAGGACATTCATCATCCAATGATGGATATCTGCAGAACATAAATTGATAACAAAAACTTAACATCAATTTTCAAACAGACAGGTATATTGTGAAGTGTTAAAATACCTGATGGTTTCCTATATGTCTGGTGGAGCTTCATTAGTGGGATCTCTGGGCTGAGTCTCAAGTTCCTTGGTCTGTATATCTGATGGGACCATATGAAGGGCTCCTACCTCCTGCTTGTCAAGCTCCTCTTTCTGTATACCTGATGTGTCCATTGTGAAGGACTCCTACCATACTCTTGCTGGGTTTCTTATACTGAATACCAGTGTGCCCATTTTGAAGGACTCCTACCACCTCCTTGCCAAGTTCCTCATTCTGTATACCTGATGTGCCCATTATGAAGGGCTCCTACCATTAATTTACTAAGGTCCTCATCTGTTATCAATGTGTTCTATCATCTGTGCTAAATGTCAAAGCCTACATACATGATGTGTCTATTATGAAGGGAGCCTACCATCTCATTGCTGAGTTCCTCTTACTGAATACCTGATGTGCCCATTATGAACCTCTTTCACCATATCCATGTTGTGTTACTCATTCTGTATACCTGATGTGCTCATTGTAAAGGGCTCCCACCATCTCCTTGATAAGTTCCTCACACTAAATGCCTGATGTGCCCATTATAAACATTTTCCACCATCTTCTTGCTCAGTCTATATAACTGATGTGCCCAATATAAGAGGGCTCCCACCATCTCCTTGCTAAGTAGCTCTGACTAAATACCAGAGGTACCCAATATGAATGTCTTTCACCATCTCCTTGCTGAGTTCCTCAGTCTGTTTACCTGATATGCCCAGTGTGAAGGACTCCTACCATCTCCTTGCTGAGTTCCTCATACTAAACATCTAATAGGCCCATTAAGAACGTCTTCCAACCGTTTCCTAGCTGAGCGCCTCAGTCTATATACTTAATGTGCCAATAAAGAATGTCTTCCACCATCTATTGCTGATTTTCACAGTCTGTATACCTGATCTGCCCATATGAAGGACTCCTACCATCCTCTTGCTGTTCTTCTCATAATAAATACCTGATGTGCCAATTATGAATGACTCCTACCACCTCCTTGCCAAACTCCTCAGTCTGTATACGTGATTTCCCATTATTTAGTGCTGCCACCATCTCCTTGCTGAATTACCTGATGTTTGCGTCATGAAGGGCACCAACCATCTCTATGCTAAGTTCCTCAATCTACTTATCTATTATGTGATTATATAACGTCTTCAACTATCTGCGTGATGAGTTCCTCAATCTATATACTTGTTTTGCCTATTATGAACATCTTTCACTTTCCCATACAGAAAACCTGGTGTGGAAATTATGAAGGGCTCCTACCACCTCTTTGATGAGTTCCTGAGACTAAATACCTGATGTACACATTATGAAAATGTTCCACCATTTCCTTGCTGAGTTCCCCAGACTGTATACCTGATATGCCCATTATGAAGGGCTCCCACCATCTCCTTGCTGAGTTCCTCATACCAAATATCTAGTAGGCCCATTAAGAACATCTTCCACCTTTTCTTGCTGAGTTCCTCAGTCTATATACTTGATGTGCCCACCATGTATTGCTGATTTCCACAGTCTGTATACCTGATGTGCCCATATGAAGGGCTCCTACCATTCTCTAGCTGGGCTTCTCATACTAGATACCTGATGTGCCAATTATGAAGGACTCCTACCACCTCCTTGCTGAGTTCCACAGACTGTATACCTGATGTTCCCAACATGAAGTTCTCCCACCATCTCCTTGCTAAGTTCCTCAGTCTGTATACCTAAAGTGCCTATTATGAAGAGCCCTCGCTATCTCTTTGAGTGTTCCTCAGTCTGTATACCTTATATGCCCATATGAAGGACCTTGCTGAATTCCCCAGACTAAATACCAGAGGTGCCCATTATGAAGGGTTCCCACCTTCTCCTTGACATGTTCCTCAGTCTGTATACCTGATGTTCCTATATGAAGGGCTCCTACCATCTCCTTGCTGAGTTCCTCAGTCTGTATACCTGATATGTCCATATGAAGGACCTTGCTGAATTCCTCAGACTAAATACCAAAGGTGCCCATTATCAGGGGTTTCCACCTTCTCCTTGACATGTTCTTCAGTCTGTATACCTGATGTGCCCATATGAAGGACCATCTCCTTGCTGAGTTCCTCAGTCTATATACTCGATGTGCCTATGTTGAACATCTTCCACCATCTCCTTGTTGCATTCCACAGTGTGTATACACAGTGTGTATGCCATTATGAAGGGCTCTGGTATTACTGATATGCTAATTTATTAAGGACTCTCACCATCCTTTTGCTGTGTTTGCCAATCTGCTCACCCACTGTGTCCATAATGAGGTCCTCCTACTATGCCAGCTTTTATTTGCTTCTTATCACGATTAACATATATGGAGGATCAGGAGCACACTAAGCTGAGAGGAACATCCACAAACTTAAGTATTATGGAATGATATTTGGAGCATCTATAGGAACCCCGAGGGCTGACTGATCCTTCCAGCTTTCATCTATAACTAAAATATGGCTTTGGGTGGACTACTGCTTTAAGAACGCCTGCGCTTCAGTCATCCACCACAGATATTTCCAGCAAAACGAAGTAACCTTGTACTGTACGTATGATATAATTATATACAACTATAGTTGCCAACTGTCCATGATTTTCACGGGAACTTCCAGGTCTTGCAAATCTGAATGTGGAAACGTTTGACCCAAAAAATGTTCCTTTCCCAAAATGGCCAAAAGTTCCATAAATTCTTGGTCCCTTCATGTAACAGTTCATTCCCACTTGGCCAAAAGTATTTATTTCAAAAAGAAACGCTGAAATAAGTTTCCACCGCTTACATAAACATCATTCAATCTATACAGTTGTGTGGTCCTCAGAGACAATACTCTGGGCAACAGCTGGAGAGACCGAGGTCCACCAGATGAACTTCCTTGTATATAAGGGTGAAAGTCAAGCTACAGATGACCAACTATCCAAAATGTCGGCCAAACCGAGAATATTTACATTTTATATAAACATCCTTCCAGATATCAGATCAAACTATAACTGAAATAATGCTGATGTGTTACAGTGACTCGTCCTAAACCAATGTACAATGTGTCATCCATCGATTCATCCATTATCCTCTATCTTCCATCTATCATCTATCTATAGATCTCCTCTACCTTCTATCTATCATCTATGTATAGATTTCCTCTATCTTCTATCTATCATCTATCTATACATTTTATCTATCTTATAACCATAGATTTCCTCTATCTATCATCTATCTATAGACTTCCACCATCTTCTATTTATCATCTATCTATACATTTTATCTATCTTATAACCATAGATTTTCTCTATCTATCATTTATCTATAGATTCCCTCTATCTTCTATCTATCATCTATCTCTCTGCCTTCCTGCATTCTCAGTATCTCTCTCTCTCCGAAGGAATGCCGATTCCTCAGCCTGCAGCCCATAGCAACCAATCTGAACCCAACTTTTACCTTTTCCCCTTTATCAGACTGAGTTCTGATTGGTTGCTGTGGGTTACAGCACATAAGTTAACGACTTTCTTGACAATATCCAAAGTAACCAAGCTCTGCCCGCTATCCCCTTCTCTTCTCCTAAATAAGGAATTCTTTCCCCAAACTCCTTAAACTTTAGATTTTCCCCCACAATCCCTCCAATCAAAGTCTCTTGACCTCTCATCCCATCCTTCCCCCGTACACGGATACATACAATGGCAGTCACCTATATATGTAGATATAGAAAACCTACCTCTTTTAAAACCCAGGGAGCAGCTCCTTTCTCTTCCTCCCTCATCTTGTGTAACTTGAGAAGAGCGCAGGGAGAGGAATAAGCAGCATCTGGATCCATGCCCTCCTCCCTCCTCCTCTCTTTTGTTAAACTTCCAAATCCTCTTTGAAAAAAAAAAAAAACAGGAAAAAAAAAAGTATCTAATGCCTTCTTCTCGCAGATCTTCTTCTGCAACTTAAATGCAACAAAGTGGCCGAGGTCGTCCTTGTAGGGTTGTCTCCCCTCCTCCATACATCCTGTAGGCTTTATGTCCCTGATAATGGGTATTTTTTTTTTAGAGTGATTGCTGGAAATTATTCTGCTCTCTCTCTCTCTGTCTCTTTGGAGTTGTGAGCTTCCTCCTCGCTCGCTCTCCTCCTCCTCCTCCCTATTCCCACCAGTGGAGGCCTGACCCATTCTGACTTCTTCATCTGCAGCTGGCTGGTCTTAGGTTCTATTTCCATGACAACTTGTAGCCCTGAATACAGGATGGGCCTTACACTGGGGGGGGGGGGGGGGGGGGGGGGACAAACTCTTTTTAACTCTTCTGGCTCTGCAGGGAGGGGGGTCCCGGACACAATGCCTTCTGGGTCACTCCGATCACGAAAGAGCTAATTGCAATTATTTTAACCTTCGCGAAAGATACAATTGTAGGTAACAAAGACCAAAAAAGTTTTTGAAGTTGAGGAAGTGACTTTTTTTTCTTTGCCGTCTGGTTACTATGTTATGTAAAAGCCTCATAAATATCTTCATTGACCTTGTGTTAAAAAGTAAAATCCTCCTTCGTTTGTGTCATGCGCTCCCCCTTTCAGACACTGCAGGTAAAAGTGGGAGGGAGGGTGGGTGCGGTGTGGTGACTGCGTGCCGCCCAGGACCTGAAGCAGCCATCTGACGACCTACCTATGACCATTCAAACCTTTCTGGACATATTGCATGCTGAATTTCAGCATTTTACCTGTAACCAATGGTTATTGGTTTTTGGCTCTGACGCGGAGCGCATACTGGGACTCTCCGTTCTTTTGGGAGAAACTAAGCCCCATACCCGCAACATTAGTCTTTTTTGCTGGCCTACAAATCACACATCTCAGTCGGTTGGACTTACATCTACCCCCTGATGAAGTCGCATTCGCGACGAAACGCGCGTCGGGGTCTCGTCTTATAACTGAGGACCATGCTGTGTGGTCTCTTCATACGAACTGCGACCAATCCATTGGGCTAATTGAGATTGTGATACCTGGCATAGGCTACTGGCTACCTGAAAGTCATCGGATTGCTACATCCATATATGATGACTATACAAACTCTTTTTTGAACTTTTGTATGTTTCGAATTTTTATCTGCTAAATTCATTAAAAATTTTACCTATTCTAGGTTTTGATACCTTCTTATTGTTTAAGCCTTTAAAGTCACCTTGCCCCTGTGATTTATTACAGGGGAAATTCCTTGTTTTGTATTGTTGATTAAAAGTGGGAGGGTTCCCCAGAAAGGATTGGGTAGGGGTGGTTGATTTAGAAACTATTCCCCATTCTATCACCTTAAGGCCCCCATACACATCTAGATTTTCCGTTCAATCAACTTTATTCAATTACTTTTTATTGATTGAAAATCTATGGCAGGGTTCACACATGAAGATATGGGCCAGATCGATGGCTGCTTCGAGCGCCATGCGCGCTCACGGCCTTCTATCTGGCCCATATCATATGTGGCCATCCCAGTTTTCGAGCGGGACCAATCAATGCCTCTCGAAAACTGGGATATCGGACATGACCGTTAAATACGGCCGATGTCCATTGCTTTGCATGAAGTCCCAATGCAAAGCATCGGCTGAGCTGGAGAGAGAGCAGAGGTGTCTCCCCAGCTCCGCCGATATCTGACAGCAGTGTGATGATGTCATCACGCTGCTGCAGGGAACATCGGACGGCTCAAATATCGAGCCATGTGTTCCCTGCTTTAGTGTGCAAACAGTGGATTGAATCTAGAAGTAGTACAGCATTGTTGCCACACTAACCCAATGGGGGGATCAACAGGTTTGCAGGGACTGCAATGAGAACTGAAACTATAGATAGGCTTATTACTAAAGCCGGCGATCTCGATCAATTGTGGCGTGGTGATGTCACAGATCGTTCTGGGAATCGATGTGCACCACTTTGTGAGGTCGATCCCTGCTCTTTGGATGGGGACCCTGGTAATGATGATCAACCAGCGAAAAATGGACATGTCCCTGTTCGGTCAATATTTTGTTGCAGCGGGATCGATCATATGAGCAGCTTCATCATGACGACACCTCGATCAGTAATTGAACGCAAAATTGACCCGTGTATTGCTGGCTTAAGAACTGTGACTTAGTTCCATTAGTAGTCACTGTTTCAGTCTTGTTGATCAATGAAATGACGGCAGGGAGAGTTTAAGGCAGCCATACATAGGTTGATATTTCTAATTGGTATATGTCTTTTCGAAAGTGAATCGATTCCTGCCGACCTGGTGCGATCGATCCAAAGTAATTTATATCATTTCGAAAATCGATCGAAAAGTGTCAGTAAGTTTCAGTTGATCGTTTACATTCACATGTTGTTTTTTGGTTTCCAGGCGCCCTCTTGTGGCAGAAAGCGGTAATAAAACTTTTTTTTAAAAAAAGAACCGATCGGCTGTTAATCTATAACACTGTGTGGCGGTACAAAGATCGATGTTCGACTGGCGAACATTTTTTTTATTGAGCAATATGATCAAAACGCCAAACGACCCTGCGTTTAGTCATCAAGTCAGTGAAAGTCTGGCATCAGTGAAACTAAATCAGAGAGGGACACAACTTGGGCCCCCTTCTAGAGCATACCAGACCTTAATGGCATAGGGGCTATTACGTCTGGAGGAGGAGTCCGCTTAATAACGCAAGGGTGTCTCTACCCCACAACTTTGGCCAGGCATTGTGGGCGTGAAGGTGGGGGCTCATTAAATAGGGTTCCCTATAACAAGAGGACCCACAGATCTCACTACCTACCCTATTAAATGAGTTACAAGGATCTCTTACCAATTTCCAGGGGGTGACCCTCGCAGGTCCGCCGCCGCCAACTTAATGAAACTTTAACAATTAATACCTTCCTACAGTATCTGTGCATTTGCAATGTCCTCATAAGGGCACATGCGCAGATACCATAGGAGCCGCCAAGCAGATATCAGTGTAGTTTTTTTAAGTTTAAAGTAAAGTCGAAATTTTAACTTATCTTTGAACTTAATTTATGCAAAAATTAGGGGCAAGGCTTTCCAACTCACAAAGGCAGCTAGTCAAATGTTACCATTTTTATAGTTAACTATCTAAGTATAAAATATCTTTTCTATTCCATATCTATGTATATATATTTTCTGCTTTACCCATCTTAAACAATAATATTAGGAAAGAGTGCAAACATGAAGGTGAGATAAGCAGATACTTTGCATCTCTACAATTAGGCTCCGCCCATCTACATGCTTTACCCTTTGAAGAATCTTTGTAAGGAAAGTATGATGTATAAGCTGATTAATGTAAAGAATCTATGGAAATCAATGATGTATCCGATCTGGGTTCTGATCACGCAGGTAAACTTGGATGGTCAATTGAAAGCCAATAGCAACATAGTCAACTCTATAGTTGTGTGTCACTGGATTTGATTAACTAAAGCAAAGTAGGGAGTAGTTCATATAGGAAGTTTTTTTTTATCAATCATAAATACTGATGCGTATGGTGTACTCTGGGTTTGCCATGTACATTGAACATCAGCATAATTATGTTTTTTATACATTTTGCTATAAATTACACTTACCAAAACTTAACATTTATTCTGAAAAATTAATGAAAAGGTAAAACCATGTGACCTATTGACTAAGCAAAGAATTGATTTGGCCAAGCTAATTGGCATGTGTGAAATACTTGTACTCCATGTTGTCGCCAACGTTTTAGTAAATAGAGACAGACAGACAGACAGACAGACAGACAGACAGACAGACAGACAGACAGACAGACAGACAGATAGATAGATAGATAGATAGATAGATAGATAGATAGATAGATAGATAGATAGATAGATAGATAGATAGATAGATAGATAGATAGATAGATAGATAGATAGATAGATAGATAGATAGATAGATAGATAGATAGATAGATAGATAGATAGATAGATATGGGATAGATAGATATGTTTCTGATATACCTGAGCAGCATTACAATGTGGCACCAGCCAGGATCTAGAAAGGAAGGTGCAGGCTGGCAGCCTTTGCTAAACAACAAGAACGTGGTGGAAGGCGGTGTGGATACAGTGGCATTGTGGGATCATACAATGCCAATATAAGCCAGCCCATGAGTTGTGATGTCACAGTGCATCTGCATCTCACCTCTATCTATATCTGGTCCCCTGGTCCTCCCCCGAGGAGCCCAAGGTCACTCAATGGCACTGCCCAACCACAGCAGCATAGGAGAAGAAAGAAAATGTCAGTGCCAGCAGCAGCAGCATGCTAATCACAGCCTTTCCTTTTTCCTAAGTTTATAAAAAAAAATTATTGAGGACACGCATTGCTTTCAAAACTTTGCAATCCTAAGGCAGGGAACACACGGCTTGATATTGGAACCCCCTCTGTCCCCCCCTGACGGTGGCCCTCAACAGGGATATTAGACATGACCAAAAAAACATGGTCGATGTCTGTTGTTTGGTATGGGGACAGCAGCACGATGACGTCCTCTATTGAGCGGCGTATTCCCTGCTTTAACGTTATTACCAATGTTCCCCATGATGTGACCTTGCTTGAAATGCCTGATTGACCATATAGAGCAGGGTACAGACGGCTCGATATTTGGGCCGTCCAATGTTTTCTGCAGTGATGACGTCATCATGCTGCTGTCAGATATCGGAGGAGCTGGGGAGTCAGCTCTGCTCTCTCCTCAGCTCAGCCCATGCTTTGCCTGGAGACCCGTGGTTTCCATGTAAAGCAACGGACATCTGCCTTATTAAAGGTGGGTTTACACGTCAAGATTTTTGTTTCGTTCAACTTCAGATTCGATTTTTTGTTAGATTTTTTTATCGGATTTCGTTCGTCCATTTATCGAAGGTAATTAGATTTGTTTTTTATTTTTGTACAACCGACGCAAATATCGAATGAAAATAATCGTTGGAAACACAAATGAAAAATTTTTCAGATTTTTTTTATTAGGAAGTGATAGAAAAAAAAATATCGAGTGAAATAAGGAGCGTTCGTTTTTTGCACGAAAAATAAACGACAGATGAAAGTTTACCAACATATCCGATCACCTTGTGGACGATTTTTTGTCAGATATCTGGAAAAAAAAAATCCATCGGAGCAAATGCCCGTTTCAGATTTTCGTACAACGAACCAAAAAATCGTTCATCGTCCATCTGTCGGCTGAAAAAATCTTGACGTGTAAACCCACCTTAACGGTCATGACCGATATGGCTGTTTTCGAGCGGGATTGGTTAGTCCTGCTTGAAAACAACGATGGCCGCATATTATATGGGCCAGATAGATGGCCGTGAGCGTGCACGGCGCTCGAAGCAGCCATCAATCTGGCCAATATCTACATGTCTTGTAACCACTCCATTTTTGTTTGACAGAGATATGTAGACTAAATCAGTCATCATCCATACATTGGCCTCTCATGAATGGCCCTGCCGGGAGCGCGCCTGACCTGATACTCTACTGGCCTCTAGTGGCCGGTCTGGGGAATGCCAGTGTACCAGGAGTAGTCACTGTAGTTCTGCAGATTATATGTGCGTTCTAGTTCATTAATAATCTGTTCTAATTAATTAATTACGTGTGTTCTAATTAATTAATAATGGATATGCACCTGTTTCAAAATAATTTCAATTTATCCCTCACATATATTTATATAGAGAGAGTTTGGAGTTCAAACTCTCTATATACTATATATTTATATCGATTTACATTTGTCAGAATGAATGTATATCTATAACCTGATCCGATTTGCTCTCTCGTTTGATTTATCAACCATCAGCATTGCCGCCATTGCGTTTGATATCCGGACACCGTCACCGGCACATGCTCCTCCCGGTATCCCGGCCACGTGAGGGTTACTACAGTAGGCGCGTCACGGAGGGGGCGTGGTCCGCTGTCACTCGGATACATTGTCCCGACGATCTTTTTTTCTTGCGGGTCACGTGACGACCGAGCGCTCGATCCGAGGCTTGAGGTCGGCCTTTTGATGGACAGATCTCCCGATGGAAGCTGAGTAGGCGGTAGGTACAATGTCACGGGTGGTGCCTCTGAGAAGCGGCTTCCTGTACTGCCGGAGGATATGTTGGAGCTCCAGGATGGTGTCCAGGTGGAAGGAACAGGCACTCCAGTATCAGGGAAATCTACTGAAGGGCAGAAGGATGACAACCTTATCCAAGATGTCACTGATGTGCCTGGGCATCAGGTGTGTGCCAACAGAATGTGAGAGGGAAGTGCCAGCCAAGGTGGCCACCAAGCGTGGACCTTCACCAAGTCACCGGACGTCTGAAGACAACCTCCTGAGGAAGACCACCTTTGCCGTGCGGTTGGTCGTGCGCTCTTGCGTCCTCTTGCTGAAATTCGGACCTCTGTTCTTTATCTATCCATTGACGTTCTTCTCAGACAGATTTTATACCCTTTGGCTCCATCTCCTGCTCAAGGCCACCGAGTCGTCGGGGCCGGCTTGCATTAAACTTGGCCAGTGGGCTAGCACTCGGAGGGATCTATTCTCGGAGACCTTCTGTGCCAAGTTTTCTAAACTTCACGTTAAGGTGGCGCCTCACTCTTGGGGGTACACTGAGTTTTGCCTGAGAGTAGCCTTCGGGGATAACTACGGACACGTCCTGAAGTTTCCGAGCCGGGAGCCTGTTGGGTCCGGTTGTGTGGCTCAGGTGTACAAAGCCTACGCTGACCTATCGGCAATGAGAAGTATGGAGTCCCAGTCCCTGGTGGGAGGCTCTGGGAGTGACTTTGGATACGAGGCATGGGAAGTGGCGGGGCTGGCTGGGGTTTTCCGCCATCTTGGAAAACGGGGATCAACTGATGACGATGATGTTCTAGAAGACCAAGAAAATACCTCAAGGATGACCTCCGATCTCCAACAAAAAGTAGCCCTGAACATTTCTTCTGTAGACGGGTCAGAGGATGGTTTGGTTCCAGTTGCAGTGAAAGTAAGTAATATTCCTTGATGGAATGTATGAATGGTGGATGTGGGTAGGGTAAACCCCGCATTAGTTTTCCTTTTCTCCCCTCAGGTCCTACATCCAGGTCTTAGACAACAGGTTAAAATGGACCTCCTCCTTATGAAGACCTGGAGCCGACTTCTTGGCCTCATCCCTGGATTCAAATGGCTGAGCCTGACCGAAATCGTGGAGGAGTTTGAGAAGCTCATGATCCGGCAAGTGAGTTAAACCGTGGCCATCATGTCCCTTAAGGTTCACCTAAAGGATAACCTTTGGGGCCCCATACTAGGTTCTTTTTCAGGGACCCTACCCCCCCCCCCTTTCTTTGGGCTCCACAGGATACTTACCTGCTCCATACCTGTGGGGACTAAGACATCAGCAGCACGTAGGAAGGGGAACCCAGTTGCCATGCCGACGCCGCAACAACAATGGCGGGCATTGCACCGACCAGGCTAAGAGGGCCCCCTGTACCAACCTGACGGCGGCCCTAATGGTATCATTGTCTCTTGTGCCTCAAGATTATCTTAGATATACAGAAAGTACAATGTCCTTAAGGAGGTCATGTGATCTTTTTTATACACAAAGCCACTGTAGAAACCTACAAAGAAGAGAAAGGAGAGACTTTCTTTAAAAATGTGGGGAAATATGCATTCGGAATAATATATACAGTCACTCTATAAGACAAACACTTTGGCTATAAATGTATACATTCACTTTATAAGACGCACTTTCCCCCCGATTTCGAGGAAATGTGCGTCTTATAGAGAAAGTGTGTGTCTTATAGAGTGAGTGTATAGTAAATGTATGCGGATTATAGAATGTATACATTTACAGTGAGAGTGTGGGTCTTAGAGAGTGAATGTATAGTGAGAGCGTGGTTCTTATAGAGTGAATGTACAGTAAATGTTTGTGTCTTATAGAGTGAATGTATACATTTACAGTGAAAGTGTGGGTCTTATAGAGTGAATCTATAGTGAAAGTGTGTGTCTTATAGAGTGAATGTATAGTAAATGTATGCAGCTTATAGAATGCATACATTTACAGTGAGTGTGGGTCTTATCGAGTGAATGTATACATTTACAGTGAGAGTGTGAGTCTTATAGAGTGAATGTATAGTGAAAGTGTGTGTCTTATAGAGTGAATGTATATATTTACAGTGAGAGTGTGGGTCTTATAGAGTGAATGAACAGTAAATGAATGTGTCTTATAGAGTGAATGTATAGTGAATGTATGTGTCTTATAGAGTGAATGTATAGTGAATGTATGTGTCTTATAGAGTGAATGTATTCATTTACAGTGAAAATGTATGTCCTATAGAGTGAATGTATAGTGAATGTGTGGGTCTTATAGGCTGAGATTTATTGCACTCCCTCCAGCCAACCCGAAAAGCCAAAGCCAGGAGGTAGGTCCTAGTTACAACACAGTAGAGGGATAACAGTGTTCTCCCCAGAATTTTTTTTCAGCTGGGCGGCGCGATGACGTCATCGCGCCGGCTGCACCGGTCCGGCGGCCTCTCTGATAGGCTGCCGGCCAGCGGCAGCACACAAGTCCTCTGACAGGCGGCGCCTCCCCATTCTTCAGGAGCGCGCCGCAGCCACTGAAAGACTCTGGCCCGCGGCTCCGGTAGTGTGCCGCGGGCCGGAGTCTTTCAGTGGCTGTGGCGCGCTCCTGAAGAATGGGAGGCGCCGCCTGTCAGGCTGCTCGCCGTGGAGGACTTGTGTGCCGGGCGGGGACTAAAATCTCCCGGGCAGGCCGCCCGGTCAATCTGCTCTGGGGAGAACACTGGATAAAAGTGCAGTGATGAAACTCCCATTCTCTGAACCCACTAACTGACTTATGGAGAGACACATTTTACAACCTGCCACTAACAACTTACCCATGAGCAGCTATTTACATATGGAAGGAGTCCGAGTAGCATAATATACCTGCTGCAATGTAGGATGTAAATGTAAAGAAACACATACTATCTAAATAGCTTCAGTGAATATATAAAATAAATCCCATATGTTAATAGCCGTGTAATAGCTGGGTAAGGTGAGGCTATTTAGATAGCATGAGTTGTGTTTCTACATTGCAGTAAATATATTATGTGACACAGACTCGCTCCTCTCTGCTAAATGTAAATAGCTGCTTCTTAGATCGATATTTACCAAACGTTTGAGTGCTCCATTCAAGAACCAAATACTTTTTAACCCACTATACTGGGGCCACGATTGGTGTGCTGTTCAGGAAACGTTCTCCACCAATAGAAGTCATGGAGAAGCACATGATCGATTTGATCAG
Source organism: Ptychadena robeensis (assembly GCA_036250615.1). Classification (NCBI taxonomy): domain Eukaryota; kingdom Metazoa; phylum Chordata; class Amphibia; order Anura; family Ptychadenidae; genus Ptychadena; species Ptychadena robeensis. Next base: position 163,991,070 of record CM070034.1, read on the forward strand.
CAGACCTGGATGTGCCAATCACAGCAGTAACAATGAACCAGGTGATCATGTGCTTCTCCATGAGTTTAGTTACAGGACTTTCCATCCCTAAAATGATATGAACCAGCTTTTCTTCTTCTACCTTCAGATAGATCTCAAATACGAAGCCAGAAACTTGGAGATGTTCCATCGAAAGTTTGAAAACATCGATTTTATAAGGTTTCCCGTCCCGCTGCGGCCCTTTGTCGCAAGGAACATCTTGGTGGAGACCTTTGAGGTAAGCGGTAAAGTCTGAAACCTTAATCGGGGGTGCAGGCTGTACTGGGTGACACCCCCTCTGCACCGGGATAGGGTGACTAACCTTCCAATAATTTTCCCACCCAATTCCTTGCTTCAAGTCACCCCTGGTAACAAAAATTCCTATCTGTATATCCTCGGCTTCCCTTTAGACGTGCATGCTGTATAGTGATAGAGGTCTGGCCCATGGAAAGCAGTGCTTCTCATCTCCATGGGATATCAGTGGCAGTACTGCCTCAGGTTACCCACTTCCCATGACACGCCTCAGCCTTGGTCATGTCTTTTCCTACAGCACCTCCCCTGGATCCTAGGCTACACTTATTTTAACATCCTCAGCATCCCTTTAGCTGTGAATTCTTATACCTGCAGTATGTCCAGGCCTGAGAGTAAAGCTGGGCGTACACAGGTAGATTCCCATGCAAATGACCGGCGATCAATCATAGCGTGGTGATGTCCCCATGCTGGGATTGATCGTGGGTCAATCGAATGGTAATCAATGTGTTCATCAACTCCTGTTAGATGGGGACCCAGTTTCCCCAGGGTCCTCCGGGTCTCTGCTTTTCCCCAGCCAGTAACCGGCTGGGCCATCCTGCCCCCTTGACACTCCCGGGACTGCAGCTAGCTGATCACAGCCTGTGTGCCGTTCAGCTGGCAGCCCGGCCATTACTTTGAAAGGAGACCCGCAGTCCCCATTTACAGTAATGGATTTTGACCAAGGTTTTCCAACATGTAGGAAACCTGTTTGGTCGAGTTCCTTTGAGCAGGATCCGTTGATCCTGCTTGAAGGAACCGTGGATGGCTCAAATCTTGTAACAGATTAGAGCAACATCGTGCACGCCGCCCAGCTTAAGTTTAACACTCATGTTATGTGATTGCCCTCTGCCCCTGCTGTACGTATATATCTGTACAACATTGACACACAATTTGACGCCCATATTACTCATAAAACAACCACTATGGGGTGACACCACAGGTTTCCGGCTGGGGGTGACACCAAAGCTAGTGACAACACTGACCTGAATCTCACATATGAGGCGATATGAATATCAGTTGAGCCTCATTCTGGATTCTCTGTACATCATGCAAGGCTTCGTGTAGCGCTAGGCCTCAGATTTACCTCATGACTGGAAAATGACGTGAAGTAATGGCAGAGTTCTGCTGAACACAAATGCTGTTTGGTCTCCCTGTGTGGTTGGGGTATCTCTGTGGGGACACTCCCTGCTGGTGTATAATGAGGAAGCCCTTTTTGGGCGAAATATGTTGCACATGTACAGTTATTCACACAGATGAAAAGACATTATGGACAGTGTTTTTTGTAATAAAAATATTGAATATTCTTGAATCATCGCATGATTCCACCTTCCACCCGTGGAGGGAACCTTTTGAATCTCAGATATATGAAGACTAAATTTGCTCTCAGACAGGGAGCAAATTTAGGAGAGGTCAGAGATGGCCGTCACCATTTTATAATTTTTTTATTACATCATTAATTTATTGTATGACATCACTATCCTTTATTACAGGAGGGAGAACCTTTGTCCACCTACCTACAAGAGAAGGAGTCTACTCAGATTAAACAAAGGATAGCAGCGATGGGGGTTGACATGCTGCTGAAGATGGTACGTATACCAGAACCTTGTGTACATGAGCCTTGTGTTGTTTAGCCAAATGCGTTCTGGGAGCATCAATACAAAGGGTGCTCAGCAGCTGAATAGAAAGGCCTGTCCCCTGCCAGCATTCTGCAGAGAAGCCTTAAGGTAGCCATACACAAGTCGATTTTCCACTCAATTTTTGAGCAATCGATCACTGCTAGCGTTCACAAGTTCGATCGGCAGTCAATCGGGTTTTGATCGCCCTGCCTGATCGATCCAAAAAAATCTCAATCGACTAAAAATCCGATCGGACAATGAACCGACATACTGGTTTTTTAGTCGATCATTTGGCAATCGGAGTACATTGATGGACCCAAATATGCAGCAGCCTTTCCGATCGATGGATTTTGTGGAATCAGCCATTTTGGAGATTGGCTCATGTCCAAATCAGCCACCAATCGGATTCCCAAGGTGGTGTTGCATTGATTCCCGATCCGATAAATTGCCGATTCCTGATCGCCTGGAAAGATTGGATCAGCAATCAATCGGCATTTGATCGTTGACAAATCGACCTGTGTATGGCTACCTTTAAAGCGCACCTCAACCCGCCGGATGTGCTTTGTGTCCCTCACTGGCCAACCCCGTATTATTGGGACGCCGAAAAAAAAGTAAGGAGATATTTCGGAATGTCACTCGTCGCCCCTCCCCTCTTCTCTCTGCAATATCTCTGCTGTGTTACTGGTTGGGACTTAAAGCGCACCTAAACCCACCATACTTTAAACCCTGGGGTGCCCTTCCAAAGGATTGACCAGGAATCGGGCACCTAAAGTGGTGCTCCTTTATTCCCGTCAGGTAAGGTGCCCATACACGGTGCAAAGGGCACTCAACAGATGAGACATTTGATCGCGTCACCACAATGCGCTCGGGCCCATCGCCCGAGCGCATTGTGGTGACGTCATTGAACGTCTCATCTGTCGAGTGCCCTTTGTCCCATGTATGGGCACCTTAACTAAGATAAATTAGACTTAATTCACAAAGATAACACACCTGGCAGTGTGGCATTGTGTGTATTTGCTGATGTTGAGTTTCTGCCTTCCAGGTGTTTGTGGATAACTTTGTCCACGCCGATCTGCACCCCGGTAACATCCTGGTACAACGGGCCGAGGAGTACACTTCCAGGCAGGCCAAACAGACCACGTTGGTGGACATGTGCGACACGCTGATTGTCGACGTCCGCCCCAGCCGCTGTCCTCTACGTCTCGTGCTGCTGGACGCAGGAATCGTGGCTGAATTACAGGAGAGAGATTTCCAGAACTTCCGATCTGTGTTTACCGCGGTGGTCCTGGGACAGGTGAGATGTGCTGGATGATCACAGAAAATCTGCGTAGCCGTCCCTAACCCCAAGATGTTCAAAGATCACAGCAAATATCTAACCAACTGTCCCTCAGAACAATCTATCATCCCACCATAGTCCTATCATAAACTGGGACAAGTGAAGACAGTGTAGTGTGTTTTTTTTGATTTTTTGTGTAGCAGTTTCTGCTGACAGGTGAGTATTGTGTCTGTTTAATGTATGTCTGTTTTTTTTATTTTGAGTGTAAAACCTCTTTAACCAAGACAGGACAGAAAGAAGGGGGCTCCATTAGATAACCATACACAGTCAAAATAGTTCCCAAAGGGGTAAAGAGAAGCAAGGACAGGGCAACAAAACAGGGATGTCACTCCCTTAACCAGACCTAGTAGAAAAGACAACCCAACTCATGTTAATAAACATAATCTGGTAGATAAAGGGGTGTGATGGTTCTGAATGGTGACGCCATGGTTCTGAATGGTGACTCCATGGTTCTGAATGGTGACGCCATGGTCCTGAATGGTGACTCCATGGTTCTGAATGGTGACGCCATGGTCCTGAATGGTGACTCCATGGTTCTGAATGGTGACGCCATGGTTCTGAATGGTGACGCCATGGTCCTGAATGGTGACGTCATGGTCCTGAATGGTGACGTCATTGTTCTAAATGGTGACTCCATGGTTCATGGTGACTCCAGGACCCCCACGTGGAGCCGTAGGTGAGCCAAATTGCAAAAGTATCACCATAGTGATCATATTGGCCATCATGGTGTCCTGTCCATCCTTCGGCTTCCATTGTCCTGTTGGCTTTAGTTTCCCATTTCTTAACCCTGATGTATTGTTATGTATAGTGGTGACCTGTGTTGGTTTCTTTAGGGAGAAACTGTAGCGGAGTCTGATCCTTCACCACGCCAGAGGGACTCAGAGCCAACAATTTATTGTCCTCACCACAGTCATATCTCTAAAGCTAGGCACACACAGGTAGATTCCCGTGCAATTGACCCCCGATTAATCACAGCATGGTGACGTCACCACGCTGTGATTGATCGGGGATCAATTTAATGGAAATCAATGTGCACCACATGGGCACATTGATTCCCTTTCAATGGGGACCCTGGGGATGCGTTCTCCCCAGCTCGCAGGACGTGTGATGTGGGGAGAAGCAGCCTCACTCTCACACTGACAGCAGGTACAGGCTGCAGCAGCAGCTGCTCCAATACTTTGCATGGAGACTCATGTCTCTATTAAAAGCAATGGAGATTGAACAGGGTTTTTCCAACATGTTGGAACCACGTTTAATCACGCTGCACTCCATCGCTCTGAGTATCGATGGGCACCCTTTGTGTGCCGAGCGTTAGTTAGTCTGGCATCGGCCAGAGTTTTACGGACATGGCCGACTACATTCTCTGGCCAACTGAGCTTTGGGGCCCATGTAGGCCGATGGCCACGAGTGCGCACACACATTGGTCGGCGGAAAAATCGTCAGCGCCCTGTTAGGTGTGGGGGGACCCTAACTGTCCCAACAGTCTAATACCCCTAACATCCTTGCATATTACCAAAGGTCCAAGGACAACTTTTTTTGGGAGACACCAATGAAGTTCGGTGTGTGAAAGTAAACTGGAGTACCCAGAGGAAACCCACCCAAGCACAATAGTACATACCAACCTCTTGCACATTCAGACTTGGGACCCCAATGCCACATGTACAGAGTGCTAACCACTGAGCAACCTATAATGACACGTGTATCAAGTTCAGGTATGTTAAGGAACGATAATGAGTCCATAGACTTGTAAAGAATATCGGTGGCCTTAAAGCGGACCTACCACCTGGGAGGTCACTCAGCATTATCAGCTGCAGCTAAGCCGACAATGCTGAGATCCTTGATTGTAGTAAACAAATCTTCTTCTGACAGCTGGAGAGAAGCTTGTCAGGAGTGCTCCTCCTCCCACTGCCTTACGGCGCGCCTAGGCAGCCGAAGTGGTGTGTGGGAGATCTCTCCCAGGCAGAAAATAGGCAGCAGCAGAATCCCCCTCTTCACAAACCCCCCCCCCCCCCTACGAGTCTCTGCAACTCCGATCAGAAGACACAGGAGGTGGAGAGGAGAGGGGGGGTCAGTGTGGGCGGAAGTGTGCAGATGCCAGGAGCCAAGATGCTAGCATGCCTTCTGCAAGCAAGTGAAGACAGTGTAGTGTGTTTTTTTTATTTTTTGTGTAGCAGTTTCTGCTGACAGGTGAGTATTGTGTCTGTTTAATGTATGTCTGTTTTTTTTATTTTGAGTGTAAAACCTCTTTAACCAAGACAGGACAGAAAGAAGGGGGCTCCATAAGATAACCATACACAGTCAAAATAGTTCCCAAAGGGGTAAACAGAAGCAAGGACAGGGCAACAAAACAGGGATGTCACTCCCTTAACCAGACCTAGTAGAAA
>CM070034.1:164018626-164036041 GCA_036250615.1 Ptychadena robeensis
CCTCAAATATACAGTTAAGGTCATGATATATACCTGGTTGTACTCACAGTTAAGTATACTGTGGTTTGGTTGTGTAGGGCCAAGTGCCCCTCCATAGCGGTGCGAGGCTCCAGGAGTCAGGGAGGCTAGCCACCCGCCCCATGCGCCGCCCAAAGGGACCTGTGTCAAAATACAACGGGGGACTTTTAGTGGACGCATGCCACCAAGCATCGGCCGTCCGTGGATAAAGGTCTTATAATGGGTAGGGTAGGTCCAGACACCAGGGCGGAGCCCGCCAACACCTACCAAAACTGACTTGTCACATGGGTGTGTGTGTGTGCAGGTGACACCCAACCACAAACCAAAAGCAAACCAACTATATATGAAAAAAGCAAAATATGTGTGTATGTGGGGGAGAAATATTGTGTGTCGTGTTGGGGCTAGTGTGATATGTATGTGTCCAAAATCTGATCACAACGATCAGCATCTGTGATGTATATGTGGTGCTGCATGTGAATGTGTGGGTAAAGCAGCATGAATAGAAATCCCTGTGATAAACTATTATGTGTTAGCAAGGAGGGCCTAGTGGAGAGTATGCAGAAGTGCACAACAGTCTACAGAGACCCTGGGAGAGGAGTGAGACCAAAGGGGAAGAGTCTAGAAGTTTCCAGACAGGTGTCCCCTGATTCACCCTGGTACATGTGGTGCAGGAAGGTGTGGTGCCACTTTTCTACAGTTCTGCTAAATGAAGGATTTACAAGAAGCTAAACTGATCCATGCCTGTACTCTAAACAAATAGACGCTGGGTGGATGTATCTGCTAGTTTATGTAGATGACTTGATTTTTGCTCACAGAAGTAATGATAAAATTGCAATGTTAACAGGAGTACTCAACGAGCACTTTGAAACCAAAGATCTTGGTGAGGTGACATATTAGCTTGGAATTGACATCAAGCGTGAGAAAGATGGAAGTCTCCTGTTAAGTATAATCAATTCTACAGCAATTCAACATGACTGAGGCCAAAGGAGCAAACACACCTATGGATACAGCCTACCCAAAGTAAGAAGGAGAAGATGTTCTCACTTCCAATGAACAGTATGGACAAGCATTGGGTCACTTCTCTACATTGTAACCACTACACGTCCAGACATTGCAGCCGCCATGTCTCTTTTGCAGACGAGTTGATAAACCACGTCAGAGACTGGAATGCAATCAAAAGGGTTATGAGATATCTGAAACAGACAAAAGGACATATAGTGGTTCTATAATCTAAATAAAAACACACATACATTACATTGAAATAATACTCACCTGTCAGCAGTTTACATCTGTTTATACTGCTACACAATAAAGACAATTCTTCAGGAATACTTTATTTGACGATGTAGCTGTAAAAAACTGCCACTAGATGGAGCTGCTTTCATTGCATTACATCCCGCAGACTTAGGGCTTGTTTCCATTGTACGCCGGGACCCGTATGCTAAGCGTATACGCTAGCAGGGATCCCGACGTATCTCCGACGTATCTCACAGACCTTTGCCTGCCGGCGGATGGTCTGTTTACACATCCGCCGGTGTAAAGGCTGAACGTACTCGAATACGTTCAGCCTGACACCGGCGGATGAGCTCAGCGCAATGAAGACAGACCGTCCGCCGGCAGGCAAAGGTCTGTGAGATACGTCGGAGATACGTCGGGACCCCTGCTAGCGTATACGCTTAGCGTACGGGTCCCGGTGTACAATGGAAACAAAGCCTTAAAGCTGCCATAAAAATACCACGGGACCGCGGTATTTACTAAACACTGGCCAAATTTCTCACTGTGGGAGAGGCGATCTGGGAAAACCCCCTCCTGCTGCCAAAAATATGAAGTGCCCTAGAAGGTGGTAGGTCCACTTTAAGTTTAAAACTGTCAGCAAGTGGTGACTTAAACCTCACAGGATATGTGGACTCTGTTTGGGCCAGTGATCATAGTACATGCAAATCCACAAGTGGTTACTTAAGGTAGCCATACATGGTTCAATTTGCAACAAATTGATAATCAATTTGATCGAAGTATTTGACCAATGAGTCGTATATCAATTGTAATTGAATTGAATGACACACCACATTGAGTGTCCGATCTCAAACATTTCCATTACTGCAGCAGCAACCTCAAGATAACCTGACCCATGTATAGTAATCATAGTGGTCTGACTACAGTCAAAGTGACAACTGAACGGATCTGGGTTTATTACTTGGGCGGGAGTATGTAGTCTCTCTATGTAGTCTCCCCTGCGTCATACTTTCACTACGATCACATTCAAGTGCACTACCTATTATGACAACTTTTTTTCATGGGTAAACATTTCCATTACTGCAACAGCCGCCTCAAGATCACCTGACCTATGCATAGTAATCATAGTGGTCTGACTGCAGTCAAAAACAGCATACATACAAACATCCTATTCTGCCGACCAGTAGAGAGAACAGTATGCTAATTGATTAGATCTAATCACAATTGGTTGGGACAAGGAATAGTATTTAATTTACACTCGATGTGGTAGCGATCAATTAAAATTTTCCAACTGGTCCGATCAAATTTCGATCGAGCAAATTGACAATTTAAATCGAGTTAAAACTATCGTTCAATGTGGACATGATTAAATTTTCAATCGACCGACCAAAATAATCAAATTACATCGATTGAACAGTCAATTGAACCGTGTATGGCTAGCTTTAGGGTAACCACTATAAAAGCCTTAAGATTAGGAATAGGATATTTCAAACCTTTATATGTGAGTAAAGCCATTTACCTTTGGCAGTATAGTGAATTTCTCAACTGCAGCATGTGATATGATGTCTTTGTATTGTTTGTATGTAAATTTAAAAGTTCACTAATTTTCAAATCATCCTGACAGGTCTAATCTTGTAAAATGAAGTATTTCCTCGTCCACGTAATCTAACAAGGTTGAAGCAAAGGCTGATCTGATCTGTGACATTGGTGACCACATCCAGGAGAGATTTCTGTGAGTACGATATATATATGTACTAACCTGTGACCCTGGATGACACCTGAACAAAGATGGTGCTGTCCACATTAGGATAAGGGCAGATGTAAGGATAACCACAGTTATCCATTACTGATAAAGCTTTCACTTTTTTCATAACCCAGCCTCATACAGGGATATACCCAACAAAGACATACAGTACTAGAGAATAGAACTAAATTATTTTCTTCAGACTGAGACATTCAATTCCAGACCTTGGCGCTGGATTATTTATTATAAAGATTGCGTGTACATTTAATGTATTTGAATTTTTTGGTTTTATATAAAATTTCACTTTGAATATCTAAATATCTGTTTAAAGTGAAGAGACATATAATACTTACAGTTATAATATGTATAGTTATAACACTTACAGTACCACCTTAGTTGTAACCACATCTGAAGGATCTGACACTTCCAGGTGTGTCCGATGCCACCATGCTTTGTTCTGTCTCCCCCGGCCATCAGAATTCAGGGCCACTCTAGTGGTATTATGGCCGAGGAGGAAGCACAGGCTGCTCCTGGAAGCGTCTGATGTTAAAGATTTCAACAAGACTGTAAATTTGCAAAAAAACAAAACATAACAGAGCTGGCAGTGGTAATATATCAGTATTCAAATATTGGCACATTTATGGATTTCTACAGATCCTGAAGAAGCTCTTCATAGTATTCGGCCCCAACGTCATGAATATTTGGACACAATTCTTACATTTAGATTATTATTTAAGGTCTAAAATTCTCAACCAGTTCCCGCTTTTTGAATACACACATAACACAGCATGAAGGGGCTCGGTGAATGTGGTGGTGAAGGTGTGGAGGAGTCTGATGGGGTCACACAACTCATAGAAGGACAGCTGGCCAGTCTCATAATTCAGGGAGATCCTGACTCTGTTACTGGAACATTTATGAGGTAGTTGGTATTTTTTGCTTCTATGTATTACTGAATAGAGACTTTTTTTCCTCTTCAAGCACCAGGACTTGTTATTATTACCAATGCGTGACTGATCACCCCTCCTCTCTATACTGGAATAACACATCCCTATCTTCCATTCTGATTCCTCACTGCACTCAACATCCCAGTAATGCTGACCAGAGGAGAAGCTACTGCTGCTTATTACATTATAATATAGTACAAATTTCTCTGGAGTTTTTGGGCGTTTCTGGTCCATTTCTGTCCAGGATGCCATTTTCCTGTCACCTGATATACAGAGATTATTATGAGCTGTGTTCTCATCCAGTAATATGTCTGCAGGATTTGGTACATATACTTCTATATTTTCTACATCTCTTATTATGTCAGATAATGCGTGTAATGTTTGAAGTATCAGACCCACATCCAGATGACCTCCACCATGAAGCTGTCCATCGCCTTGTTTATCTTTCTCATTGTTACCTCCCATGTCTGATCTCTGTAAGACAACCAGTGGATCATTCATGTTACACTTCTCCTCAATGTGATGAATTTTCCTGGACAGCTCGTCCTTCTTTAATTCCAGCTGTTTGATAAGATCAGAGATGGAGGATGAAAACTTCTGTTCCTGCTTGGAGATCTTCCTGAGGACCCTCGGCTCAAGGTCTTCCAGCTGCCTCCGGAGGTCTCCGAACAAGACTCTGACTTTCTTTTCTTCATCAGCTGCGTTTCCTTGTACTTTGTTCTTTCTCTCATACAGATTCTGGACTCTGTCCTCAGTCTCCTCTCTCTTGGTGATCAGTTCCTGCAGAACATTTCTCAGTTTCTTCTTCTTCTTCTCAGAAGCCTCATCCAGAGTCTCCACCTGATGTCCCCGATGTTCTCCAGCCAAGTTACATGACACACAGATACAGGCGAAGTCCTCAATGCAATAATACTTTAAGAGCTCCCTATGGACGGAGCATTTCCTGTTCTCCAGGGAGGTGGTGGGTTCCATTAGGACATGTTCTGGCGCCTTGCTGTGGACTCTCAGGTGTTTATCACATAGAGAAGCTTCACATTGAAGACACAACTTAACGGCAGGTACAGGGGAGTCCACACAGTAAGTACACAAGTGCTCCTGAGCTGGTGGAGTCTGGAGGAAACTCTCCACGATATTACACAGAGTTATGTTCCGTATTGGTGAAGGCCTCTCCGTAGACTCTGCTCTGCATTCAGGACAGGAATATACCGCGGATCCTTCCTGTGTATCCAACACACGGTCAATACATTCCCGGCAGTAGTTGTGTCCACATCTCAGTGTAACAGGATCCGTATAAATGTGCAGACAGACAGAACAGTCCAGCAGCTCCTTCCTCAGATCAGTCGCCATCGCTGACAGGAGAGTGAAGAAACTAAAGTAAACTGCACCAGTGGTGAGGGTGTGACTGAGCTATGATATTTAAAGGGAAAGTACTTATAGTAGGAGTTCCCACTATAGAAGACATATTGGTTCTGTAAAATAAAATAACTGTACGCTCCCGATGGAACACAGTCATTTCTGTTAGGTCTGTGTTTATGCCGCAACAACATATGATCATGATCTTCTTGTCTGCCCACTTCTTAGCACAGGAGGAGGTATGTTTTATTTTTTATTTATTTTTTTTAAATCATGTTTATTGAGATCAAGTATAAACAGCCAGATACAGATACAGTGCTTGGTCAAAATGGTGATCTTACCGGGGAGAAGGACAATCCCACTCCCCCTTTTTACAACAATAATAACATGACTAACAGAATCGCAACAGCGGAAGCCACAAAGTTACAGTGAAAACGGTACAAAGAACATAGGCAATATTTTATGGTATGGGGCTTCCCACAACAACTATACAAAAAATACAGCAAACCAAAACGAAAAACCAAACTAGAACTCTCGCCCTAACAACTGCCCGACTGCCCACCCTCCCCTACCACCTACCCACGGAACCTCCTCGTTACGTTACCATTGCTCATGAACATGACAGGCTCCCCGACTCCATGACTTCACGCTATTGTCCCCACCCGATGAACTCCCGTATCTACCCTCCAATGATGCCTCAGACCGGTGACCCCAGGGCCAATGGCCCCAGAGTGCCTTTCACTTGTTCAGTGAGGTACCACTTAGTGTTTCTAAATGCAGACATGAAACAGTGTAGCTCCCCTGGCGTGAACTCCTGCGTAAGGTAAGCCTTCCATGTGCGAAAAATTTTGCCGTCGACCTAGACTGCGTCTGTAGAGTGTTGATTTTTTCAGATATCATAATCTGCCGCAAGTACGCCCTAACATCCGCCACGGAAGGGGGTGTGACATGTATCCATTGGCGTAGTATGCTGCGCTTGGCCGCCAAGAGACATAGGTGCGCAAACCTGGATACCGTCGGTCCTCTCGATGCCGCGACCCCAGGGGAGTCAGCTGGTCCTGGGCGCCACACGTGCAGCAGTAGCAAAGACGGCTGCACGTCTAGCGCAGTGGCCGTAACCGCTTGAATAAATCTCACGACATCAAGCCAAAAAGCCTGGACGTGCGGGCACGCCCAGAATAAATGATTGAGGTCTGGGTCTGGGAGGGCGCATTTTGGGCATTCCTGCAACAAAGTCAGCGGGCGTCTCCATTTGCGAGCAGTGTTATGCGCCCTGTAAGCTCTGTGGATGACTTTAAAGAAGGTTTCCCTCCAGGACTCGCTCACTATGGCCTTCCGCACTGTTGCCCAGCCCCGTTCCAGGACCTCACCAGTGTCCTCAATGTTGGTCCCAAGGAAAGAAGCCCATGCCTTGACATTAGACTGGGGCCCCTGCAACCCCCCACTGACACTCCCCAAATACGAATATATCTCAGATAACGTCATTTTGGACGTGATCGGTGCCAATAGTTTTACCAAGGCCGGCGCCAGTCGGATAGGAGTCCCCGCTGGCCCCTGGGAGGCCAGGAACGCTTTTAACTGTGCATAGCACAGAACATGGGATGGGTGGAGGGAGTATTTGGCCCTGAGGAGAGGGAACGACATCAGCCTACCGTCTGAGTTCTGGACATCATCCAGACGGACGATACCCTTGGCCATCCAGCTGCGCAGTAGTTTATTGCTGCAGCCTTCGGGGAAGCACGGGGAGGAGTGTATAGGCATGAGTGGCGTGACCCCCATGGTCTGTTTCAGGGCTTTTCTCGTCTCCCGCCATGCCAACACGGTGTCTCTGAGAAGGATGTGCTGTTTGATGAGGGTGGGTAGCTGTTGGAATGGCGTGTGCAAGACCCCCATCAGTGACCAGGGCCGAACCTGATAGGACTCTAGATCCGTGTTGGTAAAGTGGTGGGTAGAACCCATCCAGTCCCGCACATGTCTACCCAAACACGCTAAATTGTACAGACGTAAGTCTGGGAGATTCGCCCCCATCTGGGCCACTGGCCTCTGGAGCTTCCGCAGCGCCACCCGCGCTCTCCTACCCCTCCACAAAAATCTAGAAATAATGGTGTAGAAGTGCTGCACATCCTTGTGCCTTAACAGGAGAGGGAGCGTCTGCATGGGGTACAAAAGCCTTGGGAAGCTGATCATTTTGATCAGTTGGCATCTACCAAGTAGCGAGAGGGGCAGGTCGTGCCATCTCCGAAGTTCTTGCTCTATTTTGAGAAACAGGGGCTTATAGTTCAGGGAATAGGTTTCTGTGGCATTTGGGGAGAAAAGCAAACCCAGATATTTGATGGTGGAGCGGGCTACCCTCAAACCACACTGCTCGATGACCTCGGCTAAAGACCCATCTGGGCGCCCCCCCAATAGGAGAACCTCGCTCTTTTGCCAGTTAACCGTAAAACCGGTTACAGGCCTGAACATATCCACTAAGTCTAGGACCCGCTGTAGATGTTCCTGTGGCCGCTTTAAAAACAGTAAGACATCGTCCGCAAACAGAGCCACCCGCACCTCCTGCTGGCCAATGCGCACCCCCTTAATGTCCTCTGATTCCACCAAACGCCTAGCCAGAGGCTCCAGGGCCAGATTGAACAGCAGAGGAGAGAGCGGGCAGCCCTGCCGCTTGCCCTTTTCCAACGGAAAGGATGGCGACAACGTTCCATTGAGGGAAATACAAGCCCTTGGTGAGGCATATAGGGTGTCAATGAACGAAAGAAATTGCCCCTGGAAGCCCATACGCCCCATTACCAGCCGCAGCCATCCCCAGTCTACATTATCAAATGCCTTCTCGGCGTCCAGGGACAAGACAGCCCCCGGACACCGATGGGGCCCCAACAACCTATAATGCTCCAAGACTGTAAGTAGCTTACGCACGTTTGTCACCGCCGCTCTCCCCTGGGTAAACCCCACCTGTTCTGCCCCAAGCAAGGAGGACATGAGACTGGCCAGACGATCTGCCAGGACCTTGGACAAGTATTTCGCATCCTGATTCAGTAATGATATGGGCCTAAAGGATCCCGGATCTAGCTCATCCCGCCCCGGTTTCGGCAGAAGCTTGATATAGGCAAGATTACCCGATGGTAGGTAAGAGTGGTCCCAAGATGGGGTTATACAAAGCCGTCAAACAGGGGCAACGGAGGGACGATAGTCTTTATAGAATTCGTCGTCATGCCATCAGGCCCGGAGCCTTGTAGTTAGCAGCATTTTAATGACCCTGAGCACTTCCTCCTCACGTTACGTCCATTGGGAACTCCACATCTTCTGGGGGAACAGGCCAACGAAAACCCTCCAAGCGGGGGCGTCCATCCACCCCCAGTCGGAGAGAGGGCGGCATATAGTCCCCAAGAGGTCCCCATAGTTACCACCCATTACCCCCGATTGCAAATACCTTTGTTGCAAATTTCCCCCTCCTTCTTATTACCACTTCCTTTTGTGATCCCTAGTGCTGGATTCGGCATGGGTGGGCTAGCCCCCCTCTTGCGCCCCGTCTTGCCATTGGATAGCCCCCTTGCCCATGTTCAGCGATTATGTCTCCCTGACTTTGTTACCTTTTTACCACCTACTAAAAAAACATTGCCATCCCTGCCCTCCCTCACACCCTCACTGTCTTGCCTGCTCTACTACTAGCCTGCATCACTCACACAAGCAAACCTTTTTGCCTGGCGCTGATCACGATGCTGCTCAACCCACAGATCCGAGCTCGGTCGGTCGGGTCCGCACAATACGCAGTACGCTGGTCTGGCTTCTGACATGCAGCCAGATACCCGGCGAGGGGAAATTCTTGTTTTGGGGAGGTGTAGGCAGATCCTACCCCGGGAGCAACGCTTAGCCGTCTCCCGTATAGGGGGGGTCAGATTGTGTGATATGATCATAGGCATATTCCAGGACCACTACCTGCAGTAAGTCCTGGAAAGGCCTATCATCTTTAAGATAGGAGGGGAACCGCCACAGGAAACGGGCTGAGGGCGAGGCAACGAAGGGAAGCCTAATACGGGGGCAGCAGAAAAACTCTACTAACCGTACCCTAAACTACTGCTACCACTTCCCTCCCCCTACCCATTTCAATTCATCCTCCCCTTACACCCCGTCCCTTTAATCCAAATTGCATTGGCGAGATCACTGAGGATCGTACCGGGGTAAAACGTGCGACTGACAGCAGCCCGAGCCGCGTCTAAATAACCGGAGAAGGAGCCATTAACCATGGAGCATGGGTAAAGGTCTCTAAAAAAAAAAAAAAAAAATAGCTAATCTCTAATCTATCTATAACAAAACTAAAAAAATCTAATTAAAAAAAAATCCTCTCAAATCTCTAAATCTCTAAGCAAAAAAAATATCTCAAAAAAAAAAAAAAAAAAAAAAAAAAAAAAAAAAAAAAAATCTCAAGTCTCTACTCTAAAATAAAAAATCTAAAAGAAATAAAAAAAATAATCTAAAAATCTATAAAAAAAAATAAAAAAAAAAATAATCTAAACCAAATCAGCAAAAAAAAAAAAACACACAAAAAAAAAAATAAAAAAAAAAAAAAACAAAAATTCTATAACAACATCTACAAACCCAATTCTCTAAATCTCTAAAAACCAAAATACAAATTAACAAAAAACACCTTCTAAAAAAAAAACACACATAACAAAACTCTACCAACAATGCAAAAAAAAACCTCTAAGAGGGATGTCAAACCTCCAGAGTCTTCCATGCCAACACGAAGTCGGCAAAAAACGTCTGAAGGCCACGTCTTGGGATAGCGGAGGGCTCCCCGCGTATGGGTCGTGCGCCCGTCCCGCCGAAGAGAGACCTGCCGTCTAAAGTCGCCTCCCACAACAATGGGAGCGCGGCCTGCGGCGGTCTAGACACGAGTTGGAGAAGTCACTGTAGAAGGGGGCAGCATGATCATCGGGGCCATACACCCCGAATCGACTAGTGATGGGCGGCGGGGAGGCCATGAAGGTGAATCGCCCCATCTCCCTCCAGCCCCGTCCTACCATGAGCCAGAACTCTATGGGTGAGGGCCTTGGCCACCAAGATAGGCCCCAAACCCCCCCGCCTTGCGCCACGGTGAGGCCCCCCACCCCCCCCCCAGAGCAGCCCCACCCCACCGGCCCCCCACCCACCATGAGTCTCATCAATGCGAAATCCCGTCGCCCCCAGCGTGAGGGCTCCCCGCAAACCAAAGCACGCCCCCGAGCGCACTTTTGAGGGTGGCGCCAGCACTTCTGATCGACTTAGCAGCGGGAGCGGAGTCCCTTGACGTTCCAGGTGTGGATAGTCATGGAGCCCAAGCTATCAGTAGCGCTCGACTCACTACTCTGAACCACGGGCACTGGTATACTGGCAAAAAAATCCGATGCGTAGTGATAAGAGGGGGGCTGTGGGCCGTGTCCCAAGTGAGCCTCCCCCACCCCTCCCCCCCCCTCGTCAGGTCTCAGAGGCCCGCCAACCGTGTTCCATCCCCCCCCCCCCCCCGCGCCCCCAGCGGCAGGCCCCGTTCACGGGGGCAGTCAAAAATAGGCGGCATGCAAACACAAAAGATCAAAACATAGACCACCAAACCCAGCGGCCAGAACGACCCCATAACGTGGGGTGGCCCCCCGCCTCCATCCACTCAGCAACCCCACCCCACCCCCCACCACTAAGTCAATGCCTCTCGGGGACCTCCTTTTTCCCCATGTAAGGCCTCCAGTGCCTGGGAGGCAACCCGAGGGCAGTAGAAGGAGTGAGTGTAACACGCCACACAACACAAAAAAACCGCCCGGTCCTCTTGTTTAACCGCTGTCTCTAAGCCCAATTGCGAATAAGGCCCCATGGGTCCCAGCGTCCAGCCTCGCGGTGTGGTAGCCAAGGGGGGTCGGTGGTGACTCAACATCGGCCCCCCGCTGGCCAGCCCCTGAGTAGGGGCCAGCCGCATTGGTTTGCTGGAACATCACGAACTTAAGCCGTGGCTTGGGATCAGTGGAGCTCACGGGGCTCCGTCCGCGCATACTGACAGCGCAGGTGGCGGGGGTCTGCAGGGCGAAGGATTTGAGATCCGGCGGTGGACCCAGTCCCCCCACATATTTCTCGCAAAAAGGCACGACGCTTTTTAGTGACCCCCACCCGCCTCCCCCCCCCTCTCGCCAAATACTGCCTCCATCACTTACGTCTATGCTTCCCGCACGTAGTCCAACAGCACACCGACTCAAATTAGGGACTACACTTCGCCTATATCTTAAGTTGTCTTTCTTCTCTTAGCGTATCGCGTTCCGGCGACTCCCCCTTCTTTGTTTGTTGCCCTTCCTCCCTTCCTCACCGCCCCCAGATTTGCTCTGTGCACAACGGTATGCTTCATATATCCAAATAATCCATCCCAACTTTTATCAGCAAAGAAGTCTAACAAAAAAACCCAAAACCTTACAATACTGTCCTTGGGGGAGTCGGGCGGTTAGGCTCGGTGGTTCCAATGCGGTGTGCCGCGCCGCAAATCTACTTTGCACAGGCGGTGTCCAGGCCTAGGATGCAGAATCAAACTTGACAAAACTAAAACTTCGCTAGGGTCCTTTGTTGCTTGTAAAACGCCTTCCGGTAAATTCCTCCGACCACCCTCACACAAAACCAGGTTGTTCGTTCGCGCCCTGTTTTTTTTCCAGGTGTGAGCTTAGCATTGGCCACAAACACACCCGCATTTTGTAGCTATAAAAAAAGCTATAATTAAGAAGCATCACTGTTATGAGCTACTTGAAGTTACGTCTTATTGCGTCCTCAGCCTCACACTCCCACAGCACCCGGCACAACAATCACACCTTTCCCCCTCCACGTCCACTGCCTCCGCCCCTCAGGGGCCCCCCCCCCGCACCACTCTTTGATCCCGCGTCAGGAAACTGTACGTGTGTAGCCACTTTCTGTTTTGACGCTCTTTCGAGACTGGTTGATGTGATCCTGGAGCATAGCAGAAACGGTCACCAGCTTTCAAAAACATTCATCAACAAAAACTCGCCACCCCGGTCCTTCAAAAACCGTGCCAGTAGTTTATACATCCATATAGAATCCCAGGGCTTGGTGGCTGCCCTCGCTGGTCTGTGTCGTGTCCCTCCCCAGCACTGCGAAATCGTTTTCCGCCGCGCCTCCATTTTGTTCTCGCCTATACTCCCAACCAGCCAGATCCCAGCTCCATCCGCCTCCTCCCCCATTGTGCGCTCCCTTGCCCTCACCTTCCGCTCGTTTCTTGATGCTTGCTGTGTCCCTTCTTTTCTCTGCTTACATTGCGGCGGGAGTGAGGCCGCCCCTGGATACAATAACGGTCCATGGTGGTGATCAGCGGCGGTTCCGGTAGGTATAACTGCGGGCTAGGGCACAACACCGTGGGCTGCAGGTTCATAAATTACTTATTAGAAAGATAAAAGAGGTGGCGGGACGATCTTCCCTTCATCCTCGTTGTCCTCTCTTAACTCTTTTTTCTTACCTTAACCTTCATTCTCGCTCCCTCCAAGCTTTTACCAAAACCATACCAGCTGTGGAGTCTGGTCTGAGGCCTTTTCAAGCAAAATTTGTGGCTATTGGGGACACCGAGTGTAAGGTACCACCAAACCCACCGTCCACACCCTGATTGAAAACCTTTTTCTATTTTTTCCCTTTTCCCAAACGCAATCCCCCAATCTTTATATTCCCTTGTGGAAAAGGAAGTCCATGCATCATCTGGCATCCGTTTGGGGCAAGGGTCCATCTGACCACTGATACCCTACCTGTCTGGCAAAGCACACGGTCAGTGCAGGTACAACACATCATTATACAAAAACTTGCGCATTGGGTAAACCTTCTTACATCTGCCCATCATGGATGCGTGGCCTGCAAGCCGAGTTTGTTGACAACCCGCCAATAACTTGCATGCATTAGTCCTTGCGCCACCAGCATTCTTCTCCTCGCTCTTCTCTACTCCTCCTACTCTACTCTACCATCCTCCTCTGCTTCCTGCCTCTCTCTGATGCGTCTTCCTGGCTCGCTTCCACATCATCTGCATCCCTGCATCTATCTCTCCCAGGGGCTACCCTATCCAACATCCCTTATACGACAGGGTCACACTGTTCTTTGAGGGCTGACTTGCCTGAAAGCAGGAGATGCCACAACCAGCCACAACCTTACGACACTCCTGTCCTCCCTTAACAACGCCATTTTGGCTCAGTGGCTGACCCCGCACCAACTTGGGGGCTGGGATTGCAAAGTGGTGTGTGACAACGAATCAATCTGTTGGCGGCAGTTGAATTTGGGCAAGTTGTCACATGAAGCCGTGCATGCAACACATTTTGTTAAAAACTCTCATTGTGGCAAAGTGCCACGCTTTGGTGGCCACAGTACCCCCCACCCCCCGTTAACCGACCACCCATTCTTACCTTACTTCCTCAATCATGATTCTATATTGTTTTCCCCATTTCCATCATATTCTTTCTCCCAACGGCTATGTGTTTTTCCGCTTTTTCCCGGAAATCCAGCCTTCAAGACGGCGAAACAACATGCCAGTGAGGCACTTGATTGCGAAAGTCCCGACGCGTGGAATTCCCCAACACTCCAGATGTCGAGACTAACCCGCCTGCCCAACAAGAAAAATCTGTCAATGATTATTTGTATCAGCCGGGGGGAGGCACAAAGGTCCAGCCCTCTTCGAGCTGGGTATTTTTTTTGCACGCTTACTTGGACGCGTCATTACCTCTCACTTCTCCATTGCCTGTATGCTCCTGCGTCCTTTTGAAGATGCATTACAACAACCCTTGAAGTCGCACATCGAATTCACAATCACGACCCCAAGCTTTTGAACATATACAAAGGAATGGCCCCAGTAAAAGCCCACCTACTTCTCAACTACTTCAACTACTGACTAAGCCCCCCCACTACTAACTAACTAACAAGCCCAACTACTTTATTGCATTTCATGTTAGAAGCGTTTTCGGTTTTCCCGGCATCGACCCGCCAGGAGACACCCACCCATCTTTCCGGGTTAGACTTGGCCATAGTTCCACATCGCCAACCTGGGTTTTTTTTTTCATTAATATTTTGCAACAGCATTTCGCCTCTGCAAAAATCCACCTGATAGGGATGGAATGATGTCAGGCAGTAATAACTACTTAATAGACCTACTAATACTACTACTCTATAGCTTTATACTATACACTACCTCGTCGCAACCCACAAAAGATCTTGGCGACCTAACATTGATTAGATGATAAGGAACCATGAACCCAGGATGATATAACCCAACCATGGAACCCCATGAACCACCTACCAATGAACCACCCGACTGTGTCCCGGGTCTTTTTATGATTACTGAATTAAACTTGGGATCTTTTGCGGTCAGGAAGTAGTCAGTCCCCCTTTTTTATTTGGGATTCATTTGCTGTCCTGGATTTGCTGCTGTCATTTTGCTGTCAGGAAGTATTCTTCCCCGGTTCCCCCCTGTAGTTGTTCACCGTGGTTGTATTTTAGTTAGTTCCCCCCCTTTTTTTTCCAAATAATGTTGGAATATAGTTATGTAAGAAAGAGGGTGAATGAGATGGGTTAGGAATTTTTGTAAAACTGGGTAAACTCCTAAAATAAAAACTCTCCTAAGAAGAGTGACAAAAACCGTCAGGGCCAAACCAAGGGGTCATTATACCCGCTAATTACTTACCATTATTTCAATCCTTGTTTTTTACATTTATACCCTCTATTACTCCCATTTCCACAGAAACAGACTCAATATTATTGTCATTAATTTGCTCCAGTTGGAGGCCAGCTGTCAGAAATGGTAAAGGTGTGTTTTTCAAATCTATACTCCTTCTGGCCTGTTCCGACACTATTAGGAGGGCCATACATTAAAAGGTTGTTTGCATATTACTACTGAGGTTTCTAATATCTCACTGATTCTAATTTCTTATTCCTTTTATTTTTTTCATATTTTCTCTTTCGGGACCAGTAGAAATATCGCAAGGTTTTGTTTCATAGTTCCAGTTCCCCTCTCAGGTTTGTTTCAATAGTGCCCCTTCATTACCCAAAGCAGGAGGTGCAGTATTAGGAAGGGATGTTTTAATTACTCATGCCGGAGTTTTCGTGCCTTGTTCCCTGTTTTTATAGTACAATAAATCTCTAAATCTTGTAATAATTGTTTTCATGAGTTCCCTCTGCTTCCAACCAGTGATCAAAATTTGCCTTACTCATTATAAAATGTTTTTGGTTCTGAGTGGTCAGGGTGGATTGAGAGCTCCAGATGAGCACTGTAAAACCCACTTAAAACCCTCTCTAAATTGTTATTAGTTTCCCTCCTTGTGTCAGTCTACGACGCAGGACAAAAGGGCCATAATAGAGACCCCTGAATAGCGGCCTTTGCCGTTTTCCAAGAATAAAAATGAGATCCGAGAATCAGTTGGGCCGTTGTTTATTTATAATCGCAGTGCCAGACTATAGGAAAAGTCTTGGAGGTTTTAAACTTACAGATGATGGAGGGCCACTGTGCTCATTGGGACCCTCAACGCAGCAGAAATTGTTCTGTAAGCTTTGCCAAATGTGTGCCTCAGCACAAATCACCTCGTAGTTGACTAAAAGTTTTAGTTTGAGCATTAATAACACTTCCTCTTGTCGTCTTTTTGATCCCACTTTCCCTGAACGTTACAGATGTACTACAGTTAAGCTAAAAAAGTGAATGTGCGGTAAATACTTTCCTCCAGATAGAGATACACTGTTAAGATCCGTACTTTTTTTGCCGTATAAGACCACTTTTTCCTTTTCCTTCCACCCCCACCATCACCTTTCACCTCCCCTAAATTGGGGGGGCAAAAAGTGGGCCTGCTTCTTATAACAGAGACCCAAATGGAGGAGCTGTTACGATTGTGAGTGAGATGGCCTGGATGCCGGCCGGTGTCCGGCTCTTTCCCATCTAAACTGTGTAAATTGCTAGTCCAAGCGTGAACTGGCATAGGGCAAATGAAAGATGAGAGTATCATTATTACTGCATCTATACCTCTCTCCTGTCTTTGGTACATCAATAGGCAATCACTCTTTCGCCCCACTGAACACAAGAACAGTAATATCTGTGAGAGGGAGAGCAGAGGAGAGCAAAGACACGCCCAAAGAGAGATGCCCCCCCCCTCTCCCCCCATAGCCCAGCCCCCCCCCCGCCCCCCCCTTCCCTCCTTCCTCTCCTTTTGAAATATGACGTTCTGCTGAGAGTGGAGTCTGCTGCTAGTGACACCTTCTGCTTGCTTGAACTAACATTGCAAACAATCCACTAAATTCCTTGCATTAAATCCCCAATTGATGGTGAAACTTATTAAATCTTCCTTTTTCTTTCTCCTTCCTTTTTTCTTTTTCTGGTTTTCCAAACTTGGTGCTCTATGGTCATGCTATTCTCTTCTCCCTATCCCCTACTAAATTCACACAATGTTATTACAAGTGCCCTAATTATGTTGGTGTCCCTAGTGTTGCCAACCCTTGAATCTGTAACAATAGATCACAATATCTTCCCTGTACGGAGAATATATCTGAAGTGGTTTAATATTTATTTCACCATTTATTTCCTTATTTTTATTTCACCATATTTCAGGGGGGGGGGGGGTTTGTGGGGAGTGTTGGTGGTCTGGGGGGGGGTTCTGGATTTTTGGTGCACTTTAAGGTCTTTTTTCTTCTTAGTTCTATACTTCTGCATATGACTGGAAACAAATGTTGTTTTTGAATTGCATTTGAGTCCACATAGTTGTTGCCAAGGAAAAGCACTGAATATTATTTATTTTCCTGCAATGTGAATCACACCCAGACAAATCCCAGGAAAACTGTAAAGTAGAGCAATGACGTGAAAAATACAACTTGTATTGTCTTGTGGCTTTGGGCTATTGTGTGGATTATAAAACTTTCTTGAGAAAAGGGGCTCTGGAAATGGAGAAATTGCTCGTGCCTCGCGGCGTTTTATTAAGACTCAGATAGCCGTCCTTGGCAGATGCCCAGGTTTGTGTTAATCACCACCATTCATTTTGCTTTTAGGAACGAGAGATGCTGGAAGTGGTTATTCTGGGGATTGAGAGTCTCCTTTACATTATGTCATGGGTGTTTGGACTTTTAGTGAGGATCTATTACTGAACAAAACCAAGTTATGGT
>CM070034.1:164155336-164167825 GCA_036250615.1 Ptychadena robeensis
TGAACCTTGGCTGTCCATAGCATATGTGATTGGGCATTGTATTATGTGTATCCTGCTTATTTGTGTCGCTCTTCAATAATATACCTTTTACCTCTAGTTTTGTCTACAGTTACTGCTTTAAAGTCCCAGGGTGCATAAGCCATCCCAAATTTGGGGTACCTGATGAAGCTCGGTCCAAACGTTTTCTCTTGTGGTCTCTCTCACAGTCGGAAACAGTCCAACTGCACTTTGGGCCAACATTAGAAGCATTAGTTATAGGTGGTACTTCGTCAGAGAGCACAGCTGTTTCTATGCATTTTGTTTGGCAGTAGTCTGGCTTGTTCTACTCCAAATGTGCTACTTTTTTTTTTTGTACCACCTTCATGACTCAAGAAAAACGTAACTTCTTTTTTTTCATCCAGGTTTTCCAGTGCAGTACTTAATGGCTTTCACAACCATGCTTCAGATAATGATGGTAGGATGGAACCATCTTCTCTTAAGCTCGACAATAGGGACGTAAAATTCGGTCCGATCATGGCACATTACTGAAGCCCGGATATTCTCAAGGGAACTAATCATTTGCGACGTTCAATTAGAATACACAATATTCCCGAGGGTCAATTTTGTAATCATAAATCCACAGGGCGCCACATGCCTGATTACCGGCTCGCCTCAGGGCATGGCTTTGTTGACTTCCTTCTCACAAGCACGGCGATGATTAGCTGACTAACATAAAGACTACACACTCCCATATCTCACGTTTGGAATAAAAAGACAAAAAAATTCTTTTTTGCAGCCCGCCAGATAGTACCCCCCTCGATCTACTGTTCATCTATCCGAATTGCAATTTACAAAACAGGAGTGGTGAGGCCTCTTCTCACCCTAGAAATTCCCATAACCAACCATTTTGCTCTACTGGGCTGATGCGCCGGCCACTCTGCTCCCCCCCTCCAGCCAAGGGCCCCACTGTCCTCCCCCCGTCCAGCCAAGGGTCCGCCACGGCTCCTAAACCCCCCGGCCAGCCAAGGGCGCGCCAACTGCTCCCCCCCGTCCAGCCAGGCCGCCACTGCTCCCCCCGTCCAGCCAAGGGGCGCGCCACTGGCTCCCCCTCTCCAGCCAGGGCCGCGGCCACTGGCTTCCCCCCTTCCACCAAGGCGCGCTCCTGGCTTTCTCCCCCTTCCAGCCAATGCGCGCCACTGGCCTCCCCCCGTCCACCAATGGCGCGCCACGGCTCCCCCCCGTCCACCAAGGGCGCGCCCTAGGCTCTCCCCGTCCACCAAGTCGCGCCGACTGGCTCTCCCCGTCCAGCCAATGGGCTCGCCGACTGTCCTCTCCCCACCGTCCCGCCAAGGGCTCGCCACTGGCTCTCCCCGTTCCATGCCATAGTCGCGCTACGCTCTCCCCGTCGCAAGGGCTCGCCACTGGCTCTCGCCGTCCATCCAATGGCGCCGCCACTGGCTCTCCCCGGTCCAGCCAGGTGCGCGAGCCACTTGGCTCTCCGACCGTTTTCCACCAATGGCGCGCACTGGCTCTCCCCTTCCAAGCCCAAGGGCGCCACTGGCTCTCCCCATCCACAAGAGGCGCCACTGGCTTCTCCCCCCAGCCATGTTGGCCCACACTGGCTCTCCCCATCCAGCCAGGGCGCCACTGTGGCTCTCCCCATCCAGCCGGCGCCCTGGCTCTCCCCATCCAGCCCGGGCGACACTGCTTCTCCCCTCCAGCCAGGTGCGCCATACTGGCTCTCCCATCCAGCCAAGGGCGCCACTGGCTCTCCCCATCCACCTAGGCGCGACTGCTCTCCCCATCCAGCCCAAGGGCGCCACTGGCTCCCCCATCCACAGGGCGCCACTCTGGCTCCCCCATCCAGCCTAGGCTGCCCACTGGCTCTCCCCATCCACCAAGGGCGCCACTGGCTACACTGGCCTCCCCTCCTCATCAATCAAGGCACTATAGATCTCCATTCTTGTCCTTTAACATGACAATGCTGTCTTTTCCTAGGTAAAACAATTTGCCTTTCAAGTCAAACTGCACCATCAACAGATCCCTTCAAGCAAAGGCACTGTCCTTCTCTCCGTCAAGCCAAGGACAAATTGGCTCTCTAGATTAATGACATGACTAAACAATTTTTAAACACCTTATAAACACGTGCCTCTTCCATTTTTAAAGTAAGAATGCAACCAGAGTCTTTCACACATTTTCTGTAGTTTACATACACGCATAAAAATGAAAAAGTCCATCTGGAAATAAAAATAACAAATGTACAATAAACAGTCAAATATGCCGGCTCATTGACATTGGTACTTTGTCCTACAATTGAATATATGAACTAATATATCTAAAACCTTCCATTCTTTTTCGTCTTCTAACATAAGGCAGCTGGACGGAGAAGAACAGACGCACAGCTAATATTTCACACACCTCCTTTTCCTACACGCTACAGTACTGCACTTCCATTCATATACGCAGACGCGATATGCAATGTAAGACTTTACACAATGGAACGTGGAAAGATCACATTTTATATACTTTCAGGGCAACGGAATGAATAAAATGTAAATAACAATTTGATGCCGTTTACAAAGGCTGGTTCCTGTCTCAGTATAAATCAGGAATTTTTCCTTTGTATTCTCTCCCGTCACATGATGTGTCATTTAATAAAGCCAAGCTAATTTAATAGGCACCTATAAGACTGAATAAAAATAAAAGGTGGAGTTGGAGTACAGGCTTTGTTTTTCCAAATATGGGAATCGTGAATACCTGGAGCTCCATTGAATCCTTTTAGCCTAGCACTGGGCTGACAGATCCTCTTTGGACAAGGAGATAGTACAAGTAAATAACATCACATACACACACACAGCTATAGTTAAAATAGCCATACCTGGGGAACGATTATTTTGAATTCAAGGGTCTTGAGCATTCAAAGTTGCTCGCCAATACGTTCACCACCGCACACAGTGCTGGATCATTTAAAAACCATTTGATCCTTTAACTTAAAAGCACACCATTAAACCTTACCGCTTTCTCCACAAAATTGCAGCCTGGAAAGCAGAAACGATATGGAAACTGTAAACCATGAACTTAAAATTTACCGATATTGTCCGCTCACTTTTGCTATTCGAGATCACTTTTGTCAGAATCATGCCACGGCGGGCACATCGATTCCATAAATCACCATAAACAATTTTTTGTCGATCAAAACGGAAATACAAACTGTGTATGGATACATTTAAAAAAGCACCTTATTAGCAGCTAGTCAGTAGGGCCCATTGATGACATAAAGTGCAGATGACTCTTACATTTTAAAGTTTCACGGAGTTTTTGCCCACAACCAACAAATTGCCTCTAAAAAGGGACGTTGAAGAGAGCGGGGGTCTTCAGATCTTTTGGCCATCTCATAACACCCAGAAGGAGACCATCTTCAGTAAGCGTGCACAGGCAATTCAACATCCATAATGACATTAAAAGGTTGTGTAAGTGTCATATATTCTCCTTCCTTTGAGTTAGCATAGTCTAGTGTCACCTGTTCGACGTAATTTAACAGGCATTGTAATTATTGTAATGGCTATATTACAATTATAAACCTTACCATATATCATCATAATAACGGGTAAGGTTTTATTGGTTATACAATTATTACTAGTTGATTTTTTATTGATAACTGTGAATACTTTTTTTTTAATAATGTATTGTATTGAAATTCACGTATAAGGACGACAGGCACCACCTTGAGGATGTGCGGGTCTGCATGTAAAGTTAACCATAGTCATTACACTGACTTGAACTTGCTCTGAATCGAATATATCAAAATGACATACCAGAAATGATAATGCTGATCATCAACTTGAATCCACATTCACCAACAGCCCATTTAGTAGGGAGAACCACCAGTTTTTGGTAAAGGCGCTGGTGGCCAAAATGGGGATGAAAAATCTTTTCAACATATTTCCCTCAAATTAATATACAGACAGAACCAACCAGTAATACGTTATTTGAGAGATGTGCAGGTCCAGGTGCTGTCTTTTTCTTTTTTTTCTGCTCTTCTATAACTTTGGGTTATTCGTAGTATTAAATTTAAAAAAGGTCTCACCTGACGCAGGCCAATGTGTAGGTTTGTGCAAAAGTTTCCCACCAAAGGCCGGCAATCCTGAAACTGACACAGCGTGAAATCCACCTGAAACCACAAGCCACCATCTCACAGCTTGAGATTGGTTTAGGTCTGAACCATCAGCCCAACACATGGGCCACATATAAACATCCTGAGACCCAGCATGACAGCCGAGTGCTTCCTCCAGACTTTCATACACCAGGAAGAGTCAAAGCTATCCACCCTGAGTACGTGTCCGTGCCTGTCTATCTGGACCAAAGTCGCATCAACATCGGTAATGGAGTGCGAAATAGAGGTCCATATCTCCAGTATATGGCCTGGAGAGTAGATTCTTATAAAAAGGGGGTAACACATGATGTTAAGTGGGAATCTTTTGTAGGTCCAAAGCACTAGAGCAAAGGGGGGCAAAATATACTAGTCCTAGAGTTTCTACCCAGAAAAAGACGCTGTTTGATCCATTCCCCCCCCATTAACTGTGCACAAAAAGTGACCCACTTTGGATGCGTGTCATCCAACCAAGGGCATACAGGACACCCAATTTGGTGGGAGTTTTGTAGGTATTGTCTTAAGCTACAAACGATCCCAATTTGGGGGTCTGTAACCCCCTGATTTGCAATTGAGGCTCAAATCGGTCAGGTGTTTTTGGTTGATCACTTATCAGTCACCCTTAATGAGATGCGCTTCCCTGCTGGTCTTTTGTGTTACCGGTGGAGCACCTCTTCAAGTATACCACTGTGCCCTTGCAGCATTTTGATCTGCCCTTGGCCCATAGAATCATCTAAGACATTACAGACATGTCCGTATCTTAGATCAATCTCCTTTACTGTGTAAATTCAACAGCACAAAGGGTGCGTGGGGGCATTCTCGCACGCATGCCGTTCGTGATGGATGTCATCACAACGGGCTCGATCGCCATGAAATCTCAGTATATCGGAATCATGTTATTTGTTGTACATACATTTTTTACAAAATCGGGACTGTCCCATACATGCAATCATATATTTAGAAGCACTCCGGGTAAGCTGCACCACTATCCTGGACTACCCCATTAGGTGTCCAGTTGTAAGGATCATAGCATGCGTTACATACAGATAATGCATTCTGAGGCGTCAAAAACCATTACCTGTTTGGGACAAAGAGCTGTGCCTGTTTCACCACACACTGTTGTAACATTTGTCCAACCTATGTCCCCCAAAAACCCTTCGCTGTTGGTAACAACGACTCCCATGCGTCATACTTCGCCAAGTCTCATCGGTGGGCTTAATCAATAAAAATCTCCTCCCCTCGCAATCAAAATCAGAACCGAGTTAAATATAGGTTTTCATAAGGATATTCAGTATTATGCACTAGTAGTGGGTATAGTACTCTCTGTTTAGCATCTGCACGACCTGCTGTGCCCATTAGAGGGCATTCACCCTAGCCCCAAACTGGGCTTCAAAGTCTGCACCTTGCGGCATATACAGGGGAGTGGCACACTATTAGGCAAAGTGGTATTTTTTGAGGAAAATTTAGGAGGAACAACAACCATGTCGCATGAGCCCAAAAAACGCCTTAATAGGCAAACGGAATATTTTTGGGAAGTAGTTTTGTAGGTTTTAAGCTAGTTTAGGGGATATCGGTGTGTGCAAGGTGAACTATTACTGTGCCTAATTATAGCAAGCTTACCAAAAACAAATGTAATAAAAATACCCTTTCCTTAGTTAGTTTTACCAGTGAACCATATAACATCTCAAAATGCACCAATCTACATTTCTGACAGTCAAAACAAAACAAAACAAATCATCAGTGACCAATATAGCCCCCTATTCTGCCTTGGCCAGGACACGCAAAAGCCCTGCCATCCGGGCGGCTGGCAGGTTGAGCTGTTCCCCACACCATCAACCTTGATTGCGGCACGCAACCAAAGCCCCCAACAAAACTGGCAGAGAGTGTACTGTTTTCCCTCCTTGTAAAGCACACATTTGAGGATGGACGGGACAGTTTTCGCATGGGGGTTCAGATCAGTGAGACAGGAGGCCATGTCATATTTTTCTTCTTTTATACCCTTCTTGCACAGCCACGCTGTGGAGTAACTTGGATGCGTGTGAGGGAAGCATGTGCCTCCTGAAACTCATGTGTTTCTTGAAGGATTCAAACTTCTTCCTGTACCATACTCACTGCGTTAAGAAGGTTTCTTGCATAAACTGGCAGTAGGATGGGGTTTACTCTATCCATCCTCAACCCGAAAAGGCCCCAGCAAGCTCATCTTGGATGATATCGGCCCAAACCATACCCACATTTACACCTTCGGCGTCCTGATCGACTGGAGCTCTCTGCCCGTTACCAATCCAGCCACTTGCCCCTACATCTGGCCCATGCAAGACTCACTCCGCACTTTCAATTTCATCAGTCCATAAAAGGACTTTCTTGCTCAGTTCAATGGTCAGTTATTTTGCGCCTTTGTCGTTCCCCAACGCTTCTTGCGACCCTTTGACTAGTGAATGAAACGCTGGAAGTGTTCGTGATCCCCCCGCTGCAGAGCCCTTTGCATTGTAAGAGGGCTGACGTCCCTCGGCAAGATATCTCACTATTTTTTGACTTTTCCTAAGCCTGGTCAAGGTCCTTCTTTTGACCCTTGGCCAAGAAAGGAATTGCCTAATAATTAGCACACCTAATATAGGGTGTGAGAAATGTCATTAGACCACACCCTTCTCATTCCAGAGATGCACATCAACTAAGATGCTTATTGGTAGTAGCTTTCCATCCTATACACTTGGAGTAAGAACAACAGCCTATAGGATGATGTGGTCAAAATACTTCTTTGCCTAATAATTCGCACTCCTTGTATAAGGGGTTCCTGCCATCCTCTACATGATTCAAGGGTTAAAATCATTGCTTAAACCCCCCTAGCCGCACCTGCTGAGGTCACAGAACATTCTGTACCAAAAGCGCGCCATAAACTCTTAATGGAAAAAAAAGTTTTGTACATGTAGGCTGTAACTCCCACGTCCTGTCCCAACAGGAGTCTGGTGAGATCCGGAATATAATAACTGCACAGATGCGTTGTGATAACTCACAGAATCAGATAATAAGATTTCACATTCACTGGTATCAGGTAAATTTAGCACTGCAACCAACTAGAAGGCGCTGCAGATGTGCCAGTTACATAGGAGAGCTTGGGGGGTCCATAGTTTTCCTGCAGCTGCCTCATTAGTCGGAGATGCACGTAGCAGTGAGTTCGCTCTCTATGTCTGCCGATCTCTGCCTGACGAACTCAGCTCTCCACTGCGTTCTGACGGTCAGCAGCTTGACCGACCTGGGACCGTAGGACGGCAGAGGGGTTAAAAATGGGTGCAATTTTTTTTTAA
Organism: Ptychadena robeensis; assembly: GCA_036250615.1. Classification (NCBI taxonomy): domain Eukaryota; kingdom Metazoa; phylum Chordata; class Amphibia; order Anura; family Ptychadenidae; genus Ptychadena; species Ptychadena robeensis. The sequence goes on from CM070034.1 coordinate 164,162,768, forward strand.
TTCCTTGGGGGCACTACCTGAAATCCAGACTACCAAGATGTATATTCACAACAGATGCTTTTGGTCATCCTGCAGACGGCAATTGTTTGGACTAACTACCAGTGCCTTTCAACACTACATGTTGTTTTAATGGCACCACAACAACGTCCACGTGTGTAATTATCCTATTATTATGCAGATCTAAAAACGATATAAAAAAAATAATTGGGCGGAAAAAAATGTAAAAAAACACTTATATCATCACAGTATTGCATCAGAAATGCATCCAACTCCCTGAAGGCGCACCCTGTGTTCAAGTATTTGGGAGGCTGCTGTCAAATACGGACACCCCCCAACGATGTTTAACAAAAAAAAAAATACCGCGGCATGGCTTGGCATGCCCTTTAGAACGCAGCCCCTCACGCTCCCGCCGACACACCCGCCATTGGACGAGGCCAGAATCACACCGGTACCCCACGTACCTCTACACACCTTCCGCGATTTCCAGGTCTGGCAGGCGGACGGACAGAAAAACACAGCTGACAAGAACCCTCCGTCAGCGCTGTGTTTTCATCTCACATGGATCTGACAATACCCACCCTCTGCGCCGCAGGCAATAATGGCGGATATCCCGCGCTGACAAGCTACCACGGGGAAGGGAAACGGCGGCCCATTTGAAAAGCTCCCTTCCTCTGGCTGCACTAGCCCCTGCTCTCCTGTCTCGCCCGTGGTAGGGAGCTTTTAGATCCGGAGGACTCCCACTCCATCAGTTGAGGACCTATACCGCTGGGCCCTTCCAGCTCCTGCATTATGAAGCGTACCCTCCAGAGCCGATCTAGAACGCTTTGTCTGGGCCGCATGGACTTCCCCCCTGGAAAAAGGACCTCCACCCCTCCACGCAGACCGTCTCCGATTTGGGGCACTAGATTGGACACCCTATATCAGCCACAGGCAAGTTACCTCTGCTAAATTGGCTCACTGGAAGAGAAGATCGCAGAAACGGATCGGAGATCTGAGGCGATGCAGGTGATCCAGGAGGACGCGAGACAGAACCGCCGTATAATCCTTAGGATCCTGGCAGTACCGGAGACTACCCCCCGCCAGAACTCCTGAAGGACACTGTCCTAGCCCTGCTCACTTCCTCCTACCCAACACCCCACCGGACGATATCGAACTGGACAAAGTCACAGAGCAGGGGTCGCCCGCCAAACAGTCTGGACAACCCCAGGGATGTCTTGCGTCATTTTTTCCACGGTCAAAGACGAAATTGTCAGTAATGCATGGCTTAAGCGCCCTATAAACGGTCTATGCTCCACATCCAAGTACCCAGACCTTTCACACGGAACCCTCCGCAACGGGCATGCTGAAGCCCCTACTTCAAAAGATTGGACGGCACAAAGATCCCGTACAGATGGGATATCCCCCCACCTATTGATCCGACATGGCACCTCTACTTTTTGCTGCTGCGGTCGCCGCACGACCTCCCCCTCCTCTTCCAGCGCCTTCACCTTGCAAAACCATTGAGGTACCTGCAACTGGCTGCAGTATATCCCAGACGACCCGAACTCCCGCCCAATAACGCAGTGAACGCCCCTCACCGACCAACGTGTCCGGATCCTGCCGCCGCCACCCCCCAGCCCCCCGGACCGGATGCTGCGACGAGTTGGCTGCTCCTTGGACGTCGATATCCTGTTCCGATTCCCATCCCCCCCCACGCCATGGTGCACTCTGTGACCACTCTGAACAATAAGTCCGGTCACCTCTCCTGCCCTAACTCACCCGAGCATTCTCTCCTCCTGAGACTATCTACCTACCCTGGGGTTCCCTGCGGAGAGCTCCCCCCCGCCCCATGCCCTCTCCACTTTCTTGTCTGTCACACCCTAAGCACTGTGACCCCCTCCACCCACCCTCCTCCCCGGCTCCCCTCCCGGCTCCGCGACTAGCCACGGACTCTTCCATAGTTACTGGCCGGTTAATACTCTCACCACCACCTCCCCCCCCCCCCCATGTTTTGTGGCCTAGCCGGGAGGGAACTCTCTACTCAGGTGACAACGATTGATCTCTTGGCTCCATACCCCCCCCCCCTCCTTCTCTTCCCATACATGCTGTCAGACCTGCAGCTGTCACTACTTCCCCACCCCACCCTTGAGTACCGCGTGATCCCCCCCACTCGTATTTGCCCGGTCCTGAGGGATGGGGAGGTTGTGATTGATTTACCAAATCTTTTGGAACTGCTCCGTCAACGCTGCTGCAGATTATGCGGCTGTGTTCCAGATTTTAGTGTTTTTGATATATGAGGTGTATGTGTTTCGATTGCATTCCGGTGTTCTAAACATTGTTTAGGTTCTATGTTGACTGTGGTCGATGGCGGGACCCTGCCGCGGTCCCAGCCCATCACTCACCCCACAATAGGCTCCCATACTGACCTTGTGCTCGCCAGCGAGTCATGGGCTCATAAAGCCGCCTATTAGGTTTCCGGTATTTTCCTATTTGTTTTTTTTTTTGTTCTGTGTTCTATTTGTGATTGTTTGTTGCCTTTCCCCAGCCTCTCCCATTCTTTACCCTCGTCCTCTGCTCCTTCTGCCCGCTCTTTCTTTTCTTTCCTGCCCTTCCTCGCCATCCTTCCCCCCTCCATTCCCCTCCAGATCTCCTCAATTCACAACCATGATTCCGCACTAACTTCCACATCGCTCATGTCAGAAGGCTTGAATTTCCTGAGAAAAGGGCGTATGGTCCCTTACGGATGTCACCGCCTGAAGTCGCAGGTGGTTCCTCTTACAGGAAACCCGACCACTCAGAGAGGCAAATTCCCTCGTTTTAATTATAATTAACCGACATACACTCGCTCATTGTCTTTCACTCTGGCTCTTTTGGAATAGAAATCGAGGGGGGGGTGGCCACCCTGATCTCCATGCGGTGCCCCCCGGTGGAAGACCATAGAATACGCTCTCTGATGAAGAGAGCGAGGTGGCTTTGTGTCAAGGGTAATATATGGCCCCACACTGTGACCGTTCTAATATATACCTTCCCACGTAAAACAAATCGCGGCTAGAAGAGCCTTTGCGCATCATGGCTTCTCAGAGGGCATCCTCAGTGTTGGGGGTATTTCAACTTCACCTTGACCCGTTGCTGACATATCCACCAAACCTCCTCTCATCCCATTCCAGCTCATCGCCGTTTCGACTGACTCTGGCCCTCCACCACTACAACAGGACATCTGGCGGACCCACCACCCGGCTGGACAGAGACTTCACCCATTATGGTACTCCCATCCTCATCATCCTATGCCCGTATTGACTCTTCCTCACCCACCCCGCATGTTAACCTCCCACTCATGCTGACCTCCCGAATTGGGAATATTTGTGGCATCTCCCGCCCCGCCCCATCTCCGTCACACTTAATCTACAACCCGCATCCCAACCCCCTGGAACTGGCGTCTTTAATGACTCCTCAAGGGGTGGGGTGGATTCTAAGCTATGGAATCCCCCGTCCAAATTTACTGTTCACATTTTTATTGTACTTAATCTCTGTCTTAACCATTTATACATTATTGATATTGTCTTAAAATCAGAAACGGTGGAAATGTCTATATGAACGTGGCTGTCATTTTATGTTTATGGGCCTCAAGTTGAGGCATCAATAAAAATAAACTATGTGTACTCAGTTATACATGCAGTGAACCTTACTTACCTTCATTTCTAACTGTGGCCTTTAAAAGTCCCCTTGTCCTTGATTGCTCAAGGGAAAAAACATAGCGGGGGTGTTTACTCTGCAATTCACCCCTCCTATTTCTCTTTTTACATTAAAATTTGGGATGTGGGCCACCATATCTGGGGAGATGCCACTATATTTTTGTAAATATATAAAAATCAAACATGAATCATGATCCTGGGTTAAAATGCCCAACGCGTTTCACCCTTCTACGAAGGGCTTCTTTGGGGGGGTAAGGTCAAGGGTCCATTGGTCACCCATAGAAGCAGATATTGTAATAGTCTTGTGTCCTGTGGAATAGGGGTGTGGCCCGGTCCGGTAAGTAGGGGAGAGATCGCCAGGGTCAAAACAAAAATGTAAGTCAGTCAAATGGGTCATCAAGTCCATCTGATAGTAGGGAGGGGAAAAACCAATCGGGGATCTAGGCAGAGGGGTCCACCTCCTTAGCCCTCCCCTGTATGGCGGTAATTCCTATCCACCGTCTCTCCACCCCAGGCAGTTGGGTAGAATTGGGGGAGAAATAGGAGACAGCAGTGGACCACCGTCCAGTCAGATCCTTTTGCCAACACCGCTGCGACCTGGATCCACCTGTTCACCTTGTGAGTGTGCACACTACTGAAAGTGTCCCAGGTTCCAACAGTCGGTCCAATTCCACTGAGAAGAAACAGTCCGACATCCAAAGTCTGGGTAGTGCAGAGAGACCACTACTTCCACACACAGCGCAAGTGATCTCTTCAGCTGGCAGGGATTGGCTTTACTAATGGGCTGTGGCTGCTTTCAAAGGAAAACCGGTAAAAGCGTAAAACCTTTTTGGTTTTCACCTGCAATGTATTTGGTTGTTTTTTTTTTAACTGAAAGGATTTGATAAATTGAACTGCGCTTTCCCTTGAAGGCTGATGGATCATCTCTTTTTTTTTCTCCCTCCAGTCTGTAGCAGAACATGCTTTTGAAATCCCAGACAACATCCGACCGGGGCATCTAATTAAAGAGCTGTCCAAAGTCATTCGCTCTGTAGAGGTAAGAGCACGGGAGAAGGCAGGATCATTATTTTTGGTGTTATTGGTCTGTAGCGATGGAGAAAGCCGCTGCTGAAACTTCATCTTCGCCATTTTCCTCGCAATTTACGATTCTCCTTTCGCTGCATTTTTTATTTGATCTTGAAATGTCAGCTGTTTAAGAAACGTGACCCCAGAGGGCAGCGAGGCCTGGACCTCCAGTGTTTGCTTTATATTGAGTTTCTGCAGCGGATTACCGGCAAATCTGGACTCATTAGAATTCCGTTCTTCTCTTTCTGATCACCAGACACACGGGTGACCTCATGATTATTACAGAACAAAGGAAAACATTCCACTTCTGTCTGGGATAGAT
>CM070034.1:164177266-164188624 GCA_036250615.1 Ptychadena robeensis
ATGGGGTAGATGGATATATATGGCATAGATATGGCGTAGATGGAGAGATAGATATGAGATAGACAGGAGCATTTAAAGCCGGCCATACCTGCATAGATCTGCGCACGATACGGTGGTCATGCTCGGCAATCGTTTGGCTGCAAAATCTCCCGCGGGTCTCTGCTGCCCACAAGGAACGACTGAGGCCTCCAACCTCCTGGGCATTTGCCCCAAATATAGCTCAGGGTAAATTTGCTTACCCTACAAACTAACCCCTTAGTGATTGTAATTATTTTTTGGGGGTCGGCCTCTTCAACATAATCGATGATGCCAAAGAGTTATTATCATCATTCGAATTATCGTTAGGCTACCATTAGAAATGCTGAAATTGCATACAATTTGCATGTTAATATTGTAGAGTGCTTAAACTCAGTGAGCAAACTTTGAAGCTCCTGGGTATCTCATTAAGTATCTAATTACCATATTTTTTATTCTGTAAGACACACGCCAACCCCCAGATTAGGAGAATGCGTGTGTCCTATAGAATAAATATATAATAATTAAATATAATATAATAAATATTACAGTATGTTTCAGTAGAAGGGAGGCATTATTCTGTGCTAGAACATGCTGTATACTGTTATTTACTGGGCAGGAGGGCAAGTGCTTGGAGCCAAAGCCTCACAGAAAGTCGCATAGAGACTCTCAGTGGACCCCAATGCCCCCCCCCCCCCCCCCCCCCCCCACCATGGTTTTTGTATGGGACATCAAGGGGGGAAAAAATTTCCTTCTAGGCTCTGTTGTGCACCGAGCAGCTGTGGGAGGGGCCCATTACATCCACTCACTACAGGAAGGGGCGGATACGAGACCAGTCATGCTGTGTAATGAGAGCGCTGCAATGACTAGTCTGTATTACAGGTAAAGTAAAGGAAAGGAAAAATTTTAATCTGCAGAATTACACCGATCTGAAAAAACTTCACCAACCACAAGAGTGAAGGAACAATACAAAGGTCTCTTTTATATAGATGGGGGGGGGGGGGGCATTCAGTGTATCTATTGCATGTGATCAGTGGGAGGGACCACTATATACATCTGTCTTCATTATTATTATTGTGATGCGGAGACCACAAATGTACTTCTTTCCCAAGACGACCTAAGAATGCGCTAAGCGAGCGCCTACCAGACGCACGCATCGCTTCCCCTTTAAATGTCTCTCAGCCCGGATACGGCGGAAGAAAAAAAAAACCAATTTCATATTGACTGTTCTGCTTCCTGCATCGGGTTTTGTCAGGGGAGCTGTAAATTCAATTATCCGGCGCGCAGAGCATTTCAGGAGCGCAGATCCCCATAGATTACGAAATTGCCACTTCAGCCCTACAGAGAAGCCGGATCTATAATGATTGTTAGACCTGCTGGTGTGTTATAGACAGACGCTGATGGCTCTCACTACAAGGGACGCAGCGTGCTGCGATGTCTGTGATTGGACGTTTATAAGACGTGCCGGGAGGATGGAGACGATCAATAATTCATTGGCTTCGGCTTTTTAAATCTTTTCCGATGGTGTAAACAAATACAAAGGATGTTCATCGATGTCCCGGGGGCGGTGCGCACGATGCTACATACACAGGGAAAGGATATCATTGTTCTCATCAGCTCCCGAGCTTCGGACATCCAAGCAGTTATGAGTTTTGATAGAACTACTGACCCCTGTATCTGCAGATACTGTGGGCCAATTCCTCTTCATAGTTCATAGCAAAGGAGCATAGCAGTCTGCTCAGTTGCCTCCTTCCAGCAGTGGCTCAAACCCCTCCCCCCTTCATACTCTAACCAGTGGTTCCCAAACCAAACTTGCAGGGCCCCACTTTTCTATTTAGAGCCACCCCCCCCCCATTCAAACGCAGGTTCAGAATGAGGGACAGCGCCTCCCGAATACCTCTGTGCCCCCCAGTTTGGGAACCGCTGCCTTAACCCAACATCTCAGCACCCCCCTTCTCTAGGAGTAACAGAGCCGATCCTCTTAATCTGCCTCACTCATCACATGAGTAAGGCCAGCCATACACCTTACAATCTTTCCATACAATTTCTATACAATCAAATTTTGTTCTACCAAAACCATGTAATATGAGGACCATTCTAATCCTTGCAATTACTATGTATTCCATAAGGGAGGACCCGGCACTACATAGCAGTGATATATACCTTCCAATCACTATGTATTCGATCAGGGAGGACCCGGCACTACATAGCAGTGATATATACCTTCCAATCACTATATATTCTATCAGGGAGGACCCGACACTACATAGCAGTGATATATACCTTCCAATCACTATGTATTCTATCAGGAAGGACCCGGCACTACATAGCAGTGATATATACCTTCCAATCACTATGTATTCTATCAGGGAGGACCCGGCACTACATAGCGGTGATATATACCTTCCAATCACTATGTATTCGATCAGGGAGGCCGCTTTACTACACAGTTGTTGGTAGATCTAATGGAAATTGTATGGATCGATCTTAAGGTGTATGGTGGGCTTAAGTCAGCAGCTCAGTTCTCCCACTTTGCATCCCTTTTTATATTGAAATGTAAAATTAAAAAAAGCTTTTGAAAAGTGGAGCAGACTGGTCTCCTAAGATAAAAACTTGTTTATTGTTTCTGTTGTGAACTTGTTGGATGAATAATTCCACAGCGGCTACAGCTACGGAGGTCAGTGAGGACTTTTTAAAGCTCATTTTCAGAGTATCCTATTTTTCAGACCATAGAACACACTTACCCCCAGAAATTGGAGGGGGGCGCAGAGTTCTTGCATCTTATGGTTCCAATGGCAAGTGGCCACGGGTGGTTGTACCTTGGCTCCCAGCCTATTCGTTCTCCTGGCAAGAAGATAAGCCAGGGAGGTGGATGAGCTGTCAAATTGGAGATCCGCCCACCTACTGCGATCACCCGTACAGCACCGCTTGAAACTGTGTGGTACAGGCAGACTGCTAGGGGGGTTAAGGAACCTTGGGTAGTCATTTTAGCGTACCTTAATAGGCACCCAAACTCGCCTAATGCACATCGTGTCCCTCGCTGCCAAACCCCCCATTATGTGGGCTGTCTGTAAAAAAAAAATATCTTTACCTGTAATATAATCCTGAATTTCCCTCGTCACTCCACCTTTTTCTTAAATAATGCCATGGCTCCGAGCCTGTTCACCCTCCTGGTAAGAAGATTAGCCAGGGAGGTGGAGGAGCTGTCAGATGGGAGGTCTGCCCTTGGCCAGATCTCCCATCTGTAATGTATTGTGTAAATCAGTGGAGCCCTGCTGATGTAACCAATAAAGGGCAAAGACAGAAAGATGAAAGAGCTGCCAGCCGGAACCTCTCCTATCTATTTCTGCACTCATAGCCATAGAGGGAAGACAGCTTACCACTTGGCCCCCCTCTCCCCCGATGTGCTACTAGTGACATCTTGTGGCTGAAGTTTGGTATTGCAGGTGATTTTTTTCCCAATTGATTTGACCACTTCAAATATTTATTTTCTTGTTTTCCTGGTCTAAAAACGGTGTGCGTATTATGGTCCAGAACATACGTAATTTAGCTTTTCTTGGTGTGGTTTTCTCTTCACTTTCTCTGTCATGTTGGTTTTGTAGTAAAGGCAGAATTTGTAGGTTAGCCAGTACAGGGAGCAATTTTAAGTATGTTATAAAAATGTAATAATTTGCTAATTTTTTTAAATCTTAAAGTAACTAATTATAAATTAATTTTGTCGTTTGGGTTTACAGGAGGAGGGGAGCAAGCCAGTCAAATCTCAGGGAATCCTTAGTCTGAGCCCGCTCCACCGACCCTCGCAGGAGAAATCCTCCCATAATTCCAAGCGGACAGCACGGCGGCTGCGAGACCACACGAACAAAGCGCCCTCTAACCTCGACATCCTGGAGCATCACACCAGGGAGGTGCTGAAGAGGCTTGAGATGACTCCATGGGAAGAGGTAAGTCCCTACGATACTGCAACATAAAGTGGACCTATCACTATTCAAAATCTTACCTATGAATCTGGATAGTCCCAATTTGTTCCTCCCCTTTGATGACATACTGCCACGTGGTGGTCCCCTTTTTGTAGATCACAGAGAGACTTAGGAAGGGAGCTGTCACTTTTTTAATAATGCTCGGGAGATCTGTTTTCAGCATTGAAAACCATTATCCTTTTTTTGGCCGATAGTGGTACTGCAGGAAGGCAGATGCAGGAAGACTGGCAACAGAGGAATTGTATGCCAGTGCTGGATATGGCAAGAGGAAACTGGTATTTTTTAGGCTTTGGAACTCTTCTATAGAAAATCTAAGCAGGCACGATGATGCAGAAGACTAGTACACCTACAGGAGCATCTGTGGAAGCAAATGTATAAATGCCAAATCTCTAATATCTGCGTTACCCACAGGTACCTGCTACCTATTAACCTCCCTTCCCTTTTTCCCCAATAAGGCACTGTCTTATATTCCCAAGGTCTTATTTTCAGGGGGATGTCTTATTCTGATCACTCTGTGCCATTCATTGTCCCCTTCTGATCACTCTGTGCCAAACATTGTCCCCTTCAGATCACTCTGTGCAATCATTGTCCTCGCCCCATCACGTCACGGTGACGCCGAAGGGGCGGGGAGGGGGGGATGCAGCTGCACCATAGACCTCCATGTTAATGGAGGGGTGTCGGTCTTCAAAATGACTCCGGTGACGTGGACAGAGGTCTGGAATTTTGAGCAGAGTACACTGTACTCTGCTTCGATCGCCCGTACTGCGCCGCTAAAAACGGTGCGTTAAAGAACCTTGCGTTCACCATTTAACATACTTTAAAGGGCACCTAAACTCACCTAATGCACATCGTGTCCCTTGCTGCCAAACTCCCGTTATGCGGGCTGTCATATCTTTACCTGTAAGATAATCCTAAATTTCCTTCATCACTCCACCTTTTTCTTAAATAAAAATGCCATGGCTCTGACATCTCCTCACATATGCTGTCAGAAAGCACAAGTCAGTCATCCCGTTTACAAGCCTATGGAGCTACGTTTTCACCATTGAAACCCTTCATATAATGGCCATATGTCTTACTGTGGTTCATTAACAGCTGGAAGGCTGGCATCTACAAAGGATTAAACATGGCGACTGCTACGAATGAGAGCGGTGTAGGCAGAATTTTTTTAGGATTGTGACCCCTTCCTCAATAGCTACAGCTTCAATATCCGTGTGACAGCTTAAACACTGTCTTTGTCTTGTCCCCTGCTTCTTGAATGGGACAGTCTTGAGTCCTGAGTGCCATGCCTTTTGCTGGTACCTGCAGCAGCTCATATATGTGCATCCTCTTGGTCATGGAAGGAGGTTTATGTGTGCTGTGTGTCAATAGTCCTATGCCCCTGCTGTGTGTATGCGACCCTGCCCTCCCCCTGCTCAACAGCTTTTGTGCTAGCACATAGGGCCGCCCAATGCAAACATTTTTCATAGGCCCCCCAAATGCTCCTGCCCACAATTTGACACCCATATTGATCACAGCACACCATGTGACACTATGTGGTGGCCCTGACCACCATGGGTTTATGGCTCCAGGTGACCCCTAACTTAGTGATGCTTCTGTATTGATATGACAGGGGTCACCATGCAGCTCCATGCGTGAGGTGTGGAATGTCACCTCTTCGCCATGGCTGCCCTATTTATTTTACCATTATGGTGCCCGATGGTGGTGGTTGACCACCTGTTCAGAAACGTTTACTGCTTAGTAAAATGGTTTCAGGGTGGCCACCAGGTACTGGTAATGGGAACATGGCCCAATCTCCAGCCCAACCATTTATTTACATCTAGGGTAATGGTAAATTTTTTTGTTCTTGTTTGTTCTTTGTTCACAGCTGTCATTGATGGGGGGGGGGGGGGGTCCTCTTCCTTTTGGGGGTCCGCTCTCCATTCTGTCACAATTCTGCATAAAATGTGTTTTTTATCTGGTGTGCATGTCTAAAAACTCTGAATTCAGAATTGCCTCATTTACTGTAATGATTTCCCTCGTCAGGACTCGGACAGTTACAAGTTGAACATGAAATTTAACAAGCCGCTGCAGCCGTGTTCAACCGACCCTGATCGGAAAATGAGGGATAATGACATGCGGCTGCGGCTTTCCAACGGGAGGATAATCAGGTAATTTAACAGAAATGCCGCCGTCTGATGGATTGTCAGTTTTGGAGCCTTAGCAGGAAGAAGGCTCATCCTAGGAAGATGACTTCTCAGACGAGAATGTGATTATAGTGATAAGCAGTTGTATCTGCTGTGCAGGGTATAACAGGTGAATGGAGTCTGGGATCTTATCAGTGGTTATACCACTATTCCTGTGTCTGTTTTCTCTGTTTAAAATGCTCAGCACCTCTGGGTATGAAAAATGGGTGGGAAGTTCAGAGAAGGTTATTAACCCTGTGTAAGCTCTAATACCATCTGACACAAAGCATCAGATGTGCCTATTGGACAGTGTCCACCCACAGACAAGGGGGTTATGGTAAGGTGAGTATGAAGGGAGCAATGGTAGTGGATGGAGACCTATTCGAAGAACCGAAGACCCAAATGGTGTCCTACCAAACATAAAAATGGCATGTTAGTCTAGGACAGTGGTTCCCAAACTGGGGGGTGCGAAGGTATTCCAGGGGGTCGCGGACCCTCATTCTTAGTGTTTTGAATGCAGGGGAGGGGCTTGATAATGTTCCTAAATAGAAAAGGTGGGACCTGCAAGGAAAGTTTGGGAACCACTGGTCTAGGATATATTCTCCTGCTGGTGAACACATGGAGAATCACATGATCCATTTGATCAGCTGATCTCTGGTCATGATCAGGTCTCATTTCTGGTTCCTGTGTAGGCTAAATGGTAGCGGAGGCATGCTTATTGATCAGCTGATGAAATAGATTTTGGCTTCCTTGCTGGAGATGCTTCTACCCAGGCTGTTAACCCCCCCCCCCCCCGGTAGTAATATCGAGTCTGGCTCTAGGTTCATTTTCATTATCAAAGAAGAAAACCCCAAACCACACTCAGGATTGCTTTACCGGTACTAGACGAGCGTGCCGAGTCCTCCAGTGATGGCGCCCTCCAATGTTCTTCCTGGATTCAGGCCCCTGGGGTCATTTATGACCAAAGAGATGGGGGGGGGGGGTGCTCTCACCATACTTCACATTAAGGCATATATCACATCAATGACACTGAGGATGTGCAGTGGGGGTCAGAGTTGATTGGAAGTATAAACAGATTAAATGATCTGCTTATATTTTCTGAACTGCTTTGGAAAACAAAAATCTGAAAAAATTGTACCAGTTGAATATTTTGTTTTTAAAGAAAGCCAACCCCCAGCGTAGACTCAAAGCCAAACGAGTAGCTTTGGTGGGTTTCTTCTTTAGAGCCATAAATAATGCAGAGGTATTATACTGTAGGTCCACGTGCTCTGTAGTTACACTCGCTCTGGTTTATTCCTGGAAAAAGTGAGATTGTATTGTCAGTTATCCGGCCGTTCCTGCTTTACTTATAAGTTTTCCATGTTTTCCTGACACAGAGATGAAAGACAGCAGTTCACTGACCGGAGTCTGTACACGGCAGACAGCGATGATGAAGATGACCGCGCCAGGTCGAGAAAAGCGGCAGATATTAAACCGGAGAAGCCTTGCTCCAGCTCGGAGGCCGAGGACAAGGAGGAGGCCCAGAAACCACTCAATAGTAGGTCTAAGTATTTGATCCCATCTGCTGAGATCTATTGAGAATCGGATGTAATTTAGGATCCTTAAGGCGCCGCCTCTTCTGCATGTCAATCATTCTTGCCGTGGTTTTTTTTTTTTTTTTTTTTGTGAGAGAGCTTAACCTTTTGACCGTTCACCCCGAGCGCAGCTACATTAGGGGATACTCGCCTATCCCCGGCAAGCCAACGGTGGATCCAGAGTTTTCAGACCTGCCGATCTCTTTCGGGTCCACCTCTTTCTCATTGATGACCGAAAGAGCGGGTCTGAAAACTCCAGCGCCAACATATAACGCAGCGCTGTACAATACATTAGAGTGGAGATGCAACACAAGATAGTACATACAGGTACAGGTTATGACACAGGAGGAGTAGAGGACCCTGCCCGGACGGGCTTACACTCCTAATAGGTTGGGGAACAAATATACAATAGGTGGGGAATGGGTTCTGGCATGGTTGCATGTGGCGTCTTGTGACTTGCCGTGTTTTTTGTTTTTAGACCATAAACTATAATTTGCTGACCAACTTTATTGGTTGTTCTCGTGCTAAACGTGACGTCTACACTGATTAACGATGTTCTCTTTTCCTTCCAGTGTTTTTCGAAAGTGTCAAATCGGAACTCAGGAACGGAACCTCAGAATATTCCGATATTTCTGATTCTGAAGGATCCGAAGCGAAGTGCACTAACCAGGTATGCAGATGTAAAAATACACTGTTGAACTGAGGGTTTAGACTTGCCTTAAGCTTCCTAGCCGGGTGTATCTTGGGGTAAAGTTTTGCTGCTTAGCTCCCTGAGCATTACGTCCATGGTGTGCTTTTTTTATTTTTTTAAAAGGGGCAATCGTGGCGGATTACAATGTATACCCTCCCCCTACCCATATGCTGAATAAAGATGATGCCTCATCCATAACATGGGGGTCAATGGCACCACCACCCCAGCCTCTTCGGGCGCAAAATTTAAACAGTGCCTCTCTTGATGCCCAATTCCTAAAGGAGTGGCCAGCATTTATTTTTGCCAAGTTGTTGTGATTGGCTGGTCCTTAGCTGTTTAGGAATAGTAATGAGCAGCATAGGCAAATTCACGACATTTTGTAATTTCTAAGTACCATATTTTTTGGAATATAAGACCCCAAAAATTGGAGGGGGGCAAAAGGGCATGCATCTTATGGTCCGAATGGGTGCCTGGCTTCCCACCAGCTCTCGCGTCAAGGAGATTAGCCAGGGAGCTGACCGATGAGATATGCGTCCATGGCCGGATCTCCCATCTGAACTGTATTACTGCTTATGCCAGCAGAGCCCTGCTGATATAAACAATGAAAATAGAGCTAGATGAACTGCCATCCTATCTCTTTCCGTGTGTGAAAGCTGAAATGACTCTGCAGCTTCCATGGACATAGGCAATGCCAGAGAGGGAGATGAGATCTGCAGCCGTGTCCCCCCTCCTCCCAATCGTTGGAGGATGGCGTGATGCACTGTGATAGTACTGCTTCTAGTGACATCTACTGGCTGAATTTGATACTGCATTACTTTAATCCATTGCATTTACCCAATAGATCTATTATATATTAAATATTTTTTTTTCTGGTTTTCCTGCTCTTATAGTCCCAAAAATATGGTAAATTGGAAAATTCAAGATCTCATGTCTATTATTACTTACTGCGGATATCGGGACCGCAATGTGTTGTCACAGTGACATCTAGTGGCAAAATGTGAAATAGCAGCTGCAGTGTAATCACCACAGGAGACAACACTTGAATATTTGAGATTACGAATATATAGTGCTATATTCAAGATCTTTGGATCCAAATTCTGCAAGTGCAGATATTCGCAGTAACATTTTGCGTTTCAATTATGTACACGTTCAACACTATTTAGGAACTACAAGTGCCAGTATATCTCATTGTTAGCCCCATATTTGTGTGAGTAGGTCAAATGACTCAGACTAGCTCAATACACATACATACTAGATTCAATGCATATATAGAATCCTGAGTTGCGTTTTTGCGTGCATGTTCCAGTCAAAGGTTATTCCCAGAAGGCTGTAGCATCTCTAAGTCACGTGTTAAAGGGAAATGCTTTTGTCTGCTTCCCATGGGGGTGGGGAAAGACCCGGGCTAATCAATACTCTTTTTGTGTTAATAATTAAAGGTCATTAGATTTTATGATGTCAGTTTCCTCGCCCCGCTGCTGGCCATTGTTAATGGTCTTACCAGAAATGTTCCAGAGTCTTGTGGGATTGTACACTGACCACAGAACTACTACTGGTGATACTCTGCCACCTTGTGGCCATTTTGTATTATTACACTGTAGTTAAGCCTTTGCTTGGGCATTATGGGGAAAGCATCTGGTCTCCTGGATTCCTACTGCTGTTTAGTTGCCTGGAATGGAATTAATATCTAATACTTCCATAGATAGAAATTTCCTTCTCATTATTCATGACAGGACGATGGTGTTGCCGGCTGCAAGCCTTTGGTGTTGCCCTTATTATTGTATAAACTCTATAGCCTAGGTGCCCAACCAGTGGCCCTTTGGGTGTTCTTCGGCAGCCCCCCTTAGTCCTCTACTTGCGGCCCCTAAACGGTTCATATTACATCACATAACCTCTGAATCAAAATGTGCATCACCATACTACAGTGTTACCCAATGCTTGAAGTATCATTTTAAAATACATTTTGTTATGTAAACATTTTAAATGTCTTCTATTCATGCCTGTTGTCATTTCCATTATAATTTTATAATTAAAATTATAAAATGCTTATACAAGTCAGTATAGATTAAAAAAAGTTATGTGCGGCCCTTTAGTGATGCCAAGGGCCACACTTGTGGCCCTCCATATCAACCATATCAACAGTTGCCCACCACTGCTCTATAGTGATCTAGAAGATCATACAATTGTAATATGTGAGATGCCAAAGAAGCTTCTATATCGGCTTTGTCTGACTGTCTGCTCTTTTACATTCACAGAGAAATCCCTCAGAGGATTCAGACAGCTCAGGTGACGAGCAGGAGGACGAACACACAGCAAGTGTTACAGAGGACACAATGACCTGCAGCAATGGGTTCTACTGGTCAGCCAGTGAAATTCCAAGGAAAAGGTGCGTTGTTTAACCTGTTAACTGAAAGTGCTCCAGGCCAGATCATTTTAGAAAGTTTTGTAGCTAATTATTCCATGGTCACCTGTATTGTAAAAAAAAAATGGGGAAAGCATGTTTTAAAATGTTATTGGCCTAAATATTGCTTACAAGGCCACTGCTGTAATGTGTATTTATGGCCACTTGTCACTAGGGGGCAGTGTGAGACAATCGCACAGGAGTTCTGATTTTAGTTTCCATACCAAGAGCAGTCAGGTGACTGCTCAATCCTCTGCCTGCATGAAATGATCATTCACAGCATTTCAAGTCAACAGAGGCTTCTCTGTGAAAACCAACCATTTTTAAGGAGTCCTTTATTATTACATCAAATCATTACACGGATATACAATACAGACAGGGTCCCTCCAGGGATCACCCCCCTACTTTACACCTTGGTTGTCGTATATGTGGATGAACTGATCCTCTGTAGACCAGCACCTAGTGATTCATGCCGGCAAGATTGTATGGGGAATGGTGATCTCACTCAAACAGACAGTGTGATGCCATCATCCCAACTAAA
>CM070034.1:164229928-164246362 GCA_036250615.1 Ptychadena robeensis
GGGCCCCCCTAGCTGCCCGGGACGAGAGTCCCCCCTGTCCCCCCCTGACGGCGGCCCTGACTTGTACTCCAGCAGTTATGGCGCGGCATAGATTTTACTAATGGGAACAGTGGATGATGCTTGTAGAGTAAAGGTCACCTAAAGGTCGCCATACACGGGCCGATTTGTCACCGATCGATTCCCAATCCGATCATTTCAGGTGATCACGGAATCGGCGATTGATCGGATCGAGAATCGATGGCACACCACCTTGGGAATCCGATTTGTGGTTAATTTGCACATGGGCCAATTCCACAAAGTCCATCGATCGGAAAGGCTGCCGCAAAGGGAGCTATGGTATATAATCCATCAACGTACTTCGATTGCCAAACAAAAAAAACCAACATGTCAGTTCAATATCCCATCCGATTTGTAGTCAATTTAGTTTGGTCGATTGTTCAGGGTGGGCAAAAATCGATTGATCGCCGATCGATCTCGTGAATGCACGCGGTGATTGGTCAAAAATCTAGTGAAAAATCGACCCGTGTATGGGAGCCTTAAGAGTGTCCATCAGAAACTCAGGGCACACATAGGAGACAGGAATATACACACACCACCCTATGGGAGTAAAGACCTGAACAAGGACCAGAAGGTAGACTGCATTAAGTTGGCCATAGGCATCTTGATTTGTTGTATGATTTCTGTGAGATCGATCACAATTCGATGCTTGCATAAAGTGAGCGATCGATGGACATGACGAGAAATTGCACAAAAAAAAATTGGATCGGACATGTCTGTAAATTTTAGTCGACCGATCGGTGATAAATCGGATCCCGAAAACAGTGTACTTTTCGATCGATGTACGACTTGGGATTGAAGATTCGATCGCATGTCCTAAATGTATAACAAATCGATCTCAGGGGGAATCTAAAGCTAGCCATACACGGGCAGATCATGCGGGTTCCCGTCAAATCATTCAGCCGCAAATCTGGTGCACCCACCTGGCGAGAACGACCAGGAATCTGACGCATATCGGAATGGATGGTGATCCCTCATGCTGGTAGATTCCCATCCCATCCAATGTCCGGCACACATACACACAGATGATGTGCAGGATGGGACATTACTAGGGAGAGTAGCCACCTCTCCCTCCTAAGGTAGGGCCTCCATACACCTTTAGATTGCTGTCAGATCTCCTTTTGTTTTACAACAACCATGTAATATGAGGGACTTTCTAAACAATCAAGTCTACCTGTGTTCAGTCACAGAGGACCCGGCCCTACATAGTTGTTGGTAGATCTAAAGGATATCTGACAGAGCAATCTAAAAGGTGTATGGCCAGCTTTAGGCAGGAACTAAATAGGAGGGAGGGGACTTAAATCTCACAATAATTTTCGGTCAGGATCTTACGCATTCCAGATACTGGAAGTGACATCAAGTCCCAAATTCCCGGCCAGTGAAATTGACAGCTATGGCTGCAGCATGATGACGTCATCATGCTGCAGTCTGTCCCTCAAGAATCGAGGGAGAATCCAAACATGTATGGCTACCTTAAGCCCCCCAAACACCTTTTAATTGCTCCATACAATTCTACCAACGACTATGTAGTGCCGGGTCCTCCCTGATAGAATACATAGTGATTGGAAGGTATATATCACTGCTATGTAGTGCTGGGTCCTCCCTGATAGAATACATAGTGATTGGAAGGTATATATCACTGCTATGTAGTGCGGGGTCCTCCCTGATAGAATGCACAGTGATTGGAAGGATTATATCACTGCTATGTAGTGCCGGGTCCTCCCTGATATAATCCTTCCAATCACTATGTATTCTATCACTGCTATGTAGTGCTGGGTCATCCCTGATAGAATACATAGTGATTGGAAGGTATATATCACTGCTATGTAGTGCCGGGACCTCCTTGATAGAATACATAGTGATTGGAAGGTATATATCACTGCTATGTAGTGCCGGGTCCTCCCTGATAGAATACATAGTGATTGGAAGGATTAGAAAGCTCCTCATATTACATGGTTTTAGTAGAAGAAAAGTTAATTGTACAGAAATTGTATGGAAAGATTGTAAGGTATATGGGGGCCTTTAGCATCATAAAAACACCCAAAACCCAAACCAAAACACACTCCGCACCATCTATTTAGCATCATCATCATGGACCACGGAAGTTCCAGACCTGTATGGAATTCGATCCCTTCAGCAAGTCTGTGCTGCGTCACAGAGCTGAGAAAGTTTAATAACTGGATGAACAAATACAAATCCTGCGGCAGGTACCTCAACCCTCATAAGGAGTTAAGCTAAGTAAATGGTCTTCGTATACCGCATCAACCCTACCCCTGCCTCCCTTCCTCAGAGACCCCAGAACACACGTGTATGAACTATTTTTATTTGACATAAAATCATTAAAAACAGACAATAAAAATTAATAGAAAAAACTTTTATTACCGTGATATTAAAAAGCGCATAGTCCAGTATATGAAAACCAAAAATACACATGAACACTACATAGAAGGAGAATTATAAATATACACGTCACATGGAGATACAATATAGCCTTTCCAGTTGAATATATTCACAATAGCTGCCATCGCTGTACAGATTATCTGAGGAATAAAATAAAAACATTCCGACATATCAGCATAATAATGCAAAAAAATACTAAATAAAATAAAAGTGTTGTAGAGAGTGAACCGCTCAGATACCCATCCCATGTCAGAGAGATATAGGTACTCGACGCCACACACAGCTGCCAGTTACATTCAGATTGAATGAAGAGGAGGAAGCTGATTGGACCCTCTAAACACAAATCGCTTCATATGTGAAAAGTGCCTCAAACTGAAGATATGTCTTGTTGGCCACCGCAACCAGTGCCGTTTCTAGACTTTTGGGGGCCCTATGCAAGTTTATTGGGGCCCTAGAGGGAGTGTTAGTGTCCCCCCCCCCCCCCTCCCCTATACTGTACAGGGACGCTGCTTCCTCCTCCTCCCTGATACCACCCATCACCCCTGACGCCAGGGGTGAATTGTACAGGCACCACGCCGGGGGCCCCAGGGCACTACGTGCACACATATGGAGCATAGCAAGAAAAACAGCTACCGACTGTCATTTCTAAACGGAAAATGAATTCTGATTGGCTGCTGCGAGTACACGGTTCATACATAAGCAGACATTTGCTTTCATAAAGTTTTAAACCCATTAAGACATTTTAATTTGTCAGCACAGTTCTGTCCCTTGTTAGGAAGCAGAATTTAGGAGTAAATACAATTATAATTAAAAAACATTGGCACTCTAATAGAACATATTTGACTGGCTCGTGTAGGGTTAACAGTTGCCAATTGACAAAAGCAAGTTAGTCTTTTTTTTACTTTTTGTGATGGAGGTCACCTGACTTGGTTATTGAAAGACAACATAAAAGTAAATGTAATACTTACTGGAGAATACTTCAATAAAGGGAAATAAAAGAAAACTTTTTGGAAGCCATTCCAATGGAGGCAGCCATTGCCAGATTGATGCCATGGTGAGACCAACTAGGATCAGGATGGGGTTGGAGTCACTAGTTCATGTCTCCACTGTGCGTTTAGGACGTGCTAGCATTAACGAGTCCAGAAAACACAGCACGTTAGTGAGGAATTATTGATGCGCCATCAGGGAGATAAAAGAAAAAACTAAATCCGATGGTTTCCCTATTTGCATAAACACATTGATAAACGTGTTAGTCGGCCTAGATTCGATATAGATGATATAGGCAGTGGATTGTGACGCATTGCCTCTCCAACGGACCAGAGTACACTCATCCATTGAGTATAATGGACATTCCAAACTTCCCACCTACCCAAAACGGAGATTATGGCGCAGTGGAGACATGGCCATAACGAGTGGAGTTTCTCGTCTGGGACTAGTAGGCAGATATGGGAATATATTTTAAGATGACAATCTTATGTGCATATCTGTTCCACGAAGGGGACTCCGTGTTAAAGGTCTACGTGACCAGCAATGGCAGCCTCCAGGGTTCCCTTATTTTCACATTTAATAATGGAATCTCAGTTTACAGCCAGTGTCTGTAAAAGCATCAACTATACAACTCTGCTAAGACATCAAAATGCGCTCTGGGGTAGTTAAATGGGCAGTTGACTTCTGGGAGGGTCAATTATTAATATTATCTTGTATTTATATAGCACTGACATATTTCCCAGCGCTTTTCAGAGTATATATATAGTCATATCACTAACCGTCTCTCGGAGGAGCTCACAATCTAATGTCCCCACCATAATCATACATATGTAACTAACAGTCATTGGTCACAGTCTAAAGCTGGGCATAGACGTGTTTTCTGCCCGATGCTGCTACAGATCAGCCGAATAATTGGGCAGTAATCTGCCCGTCTATGCCCAGATCAAATACTATGTGGCTTCCCCCGAAAAGAATCTCCTATGTTAGTTAATGAACCTATCAGCATGTCTTTGGAGCAAGGCCATAGCTAGAAATGACTGGGCCCCATAGCAAAAATGTTTATGTCCAACCTGTCACTCTAATCCCTGCCCTTCCAGGAGTGATGGGCCCCCTTGTGAATATGGGCCCCATAGCACTGTTATGGCTGCTATAGTGGTTCCTACACCATTGCTTTGGAGGAAACTGGAATACCCAGAGGAAACCCACAGACATGGGGAGAACATGTAAACTCCTTACAGATAGTACCCAGGCTGGGATTCCAACCAAGGACACTAGAGCTGCATGGCCAGAGTGCTAACCACCTGAACCACCCTCATCAATCACTTGGTCTCCTACTGTGCTCTATGGTTCCCTTAGCCTACTGTGTCCTATAACAGAGTAATGATATGTCTCCACCCATAAAAAACGAAAGGGTCGAGTTAGTGGTGCTCCCATTACCAATACCTTGCATTTTTTCCCTAGCACATTTTCAGGCAGACATAGCCTAAAGGGTCATCACAGCACTCATTGAGGTGCCAATAAAGAGAACCATTCTAGAAAAGTCAGATTCTGCAGGATCTTAAGGTAGTCCGTTCTATTTCTCTAAGAACGTTCAATGTCTTTTCAGAGCTTTAAAGCATTCTCAGTTTTAGACTCAAATATTGGGAACCCAGAAAAGATTACAGATCAAACCACCAGTCAGAAAACTCATCTACAATGGTTGGGTTTCAGACAACGACCAAAAAAACAACAGTTGTTAAAGATAAAAAAAAATATCCATTATATAAAAAAGAACCAAAAATTACAGTTATTTTTAGATTTCCTTTCAATGTACAAAAATCAAAAGCCAGATAAACAAGGTGAATACATACACGTCTGAAAAATGTTCTAGATAATTGAGGTATGGACCATAATTTATTGCTCTTTACTAAACAAAAAAAAAAAAAAAAACAAAAAAAATAAAAAAAAAGTTTATGAATAAAATGTCGTAGTGTCTTTAACCTCCCTAGCGGTTGAGACGAACCCTGTTCATTCGGTGAACAGGGTCCTCTCAACCGCAGGGGAAGCCGGCAGTGGGGAGACCCTATGCCTCCCCTGAAAGCTGCAGCTATTGTCTTCATCGCTGCAGCATTTACGGGTTCGCGGCACCGCCCCGATCGCGTCATGGTGACGCAGGGGGTGCTCTGGCACCATAGACCTCCATGTTAATGGAAGAGCGCCGGCTTTCCCTCTCACGCAGCTGGTGTCCGTAATGACACCAGTTGCGTGAAGAGCTCCGGCGCGATGCCGGAAATGACAGGCAGTGTACACTGCCGCGATCGCAAGTATCGCACCGTTGTAAACGGCGCAATACGGGCAGTGCGCTCAGGAGGTTAAAGTACAAAAAGTTATTCTCAGGGTGAAGCGTATTTACACAACTGCGACCTCATTATAGTGAGGGAGATGTATAGGATGCCCATAGGGACAGTCAAACTTTTATTGCCACATTGTCCAGCATTAATAGGAGACCCTGGCCTGAACACCTTCGCATAGTCAGAATCACAATCTACATGGTTTTTGGTGAATGAAGCCAATGAATTGTCAGTTTTTATTTGGAGAGTTCCACAATGGCCACCTTCATACTACTAGGGTAGCAGTCACATGAAAACCATAGGGGCAAAGGTCCGCAGACCAGATGGCAAACATGGGGGTTCTTGTAATATTCAACAAGCCCCTACCCAAAGGTCAAAAGCCTAATGTCACGTTCGTGGGGGTGAGGCACTTTTAGGACGGCGGGGAGCTAGAAAGATCCCCAAATCTGAGCAAGGGGAATAGGATTTCCTAAATTTTTGCTTTAAAGAGAATACCCAAGTTGTAAAATCAGACCGCAGTTGCTTGCAAATGAACGGTTGAGGATTTTAATTGTAAATGGAAATCCCCACCCCGAGTATTAAGGCCTCACCTACAAAAACCTCCCTAGCCTTCTGCCCGTACGGCACGGTATGGGTGATCGCAGTAGAGTACAATGTACTTTGCTTGAAATAACGGCCTTCCCCCTGCCTGTCGATGATTTAACGTGGAGGTCTATGGCGTGGCTCGCCACCACCACTTCGGTGTCATCGGGGCAGGTGCGAAACCTGATGCAGCGATAGAGAATCTTTGCCACTTTCAAAAGGGGTATATGGGGTTCTTCCAGGATTTGGGATGAACCCAAACAGCAAAATAACTAGGTTCATCTCAAACACTAGGGAGATGAATCTACTCCCACAGCTCTTCTAAGTCGAAGGATGCCAAGCACAGTTTAATATGAAGACCACCAACAGACCCAACAGAGGTAACTTCAGTTAACAATCAGGAACTCTTACTTTATCTGTAGTGTTTAATTCAAGTCAACTGGGATGACTAGCGAAAGGTCTTCAAGAAATAAACAAAGCAAATCCAGTTGATCTGAACAAAACACTTGTTAAATTGATCAGTGTATAAGTGTTTCAGTCAAATCAAGTGGACTTGCTGTGTTTATTTCTTGAAGACATTTGGCTAGACATTTGGCTGGCCTTCTCAATGCTGAGTGGATTTAATCTGAATTGAGAAGGCCAGTCGGATGACTAGCCAAAAGGTCTTCAAGAAATAAACACAGCAAGTTCAGTTGATTTGAATAAAACCCTTATACATTGATCAATTTAACAACTTATTGCAGGTCAGTGTCCCAATGTTCATAAACACCCCAGCCCCGAGAGCAAAGAGGCACCTTGGCATCCAGTAACAAACTATGGCTTACTGCGTTTATAAACAAACATAAATAAAAAAGTGACTCCATATTTTCCCTTTATACAACCTGTGCTCTTGTACCAAGCACAAAACTACCCCCCCCCCCCCCCCCCCAATAAAACCCAACCAGACACAAGTGGTCTTTTAGCAGAGCACAAATACAATTTAGAATCCATAGTGGTGAATGAGGTGATGAGACAGGATGAGGACATGACATCTTTCTGGAGGTATGAGGAACCTGGCTCCAAAGCCTTCTCCCCCACCCAGTTCCCTATTGGCCCAACCAGGACCATAAACATCAAGATTGACTTTTGATTGCAAAAAAGATCCATTTGCATTTAAAAAAACCCAGAGGCAGCACATAAAAAACCTGAATCGTCTCATTATTGTAGACCAAAATGATTAAAAAAGTTCCATGAGCCCCGGGTAACCGGCAACATCAAGACTGTATATCGGCACCATCCAGGGAGGAAAGGCACGGAGAAGCCAACCTGAGAGGTAAGTGAATGAAGAAGTGTAGGTGCTCATGGTGGTTAAGTCCCATCCATAAGCATTCCCAGTCCAGTATTGGTCCTTAGCGGTATTGATGTAGATTCACAAAGTCTTAAATCTGTATTCCTTGGCGGTCCTCCTGTGCCAGGAAATCTGTGGCGTAACCCCAGTGGCATACCCGAGGAAGCAAAAACTCCCTTACTCTACAGGACAACTTACCCCGAAAATGTTTGAGATAACACCAAACTTATCACCAGGTTTCATACCATCAGCACCAAGCTTACTAGTTCCACCCAACAGGCACCAAAACAATGCCGTTACACCATCTCAGACTTCTGGTAAGGGGGTGGAACCACACTGTTGCCTAGAACAAAAAAAGGTGCATCAGCCACCCGAAACTGAACCAGTTCCCGGTGGAGTTGCCAAAAATATATTCTTTGATCTGTCCTTTAAGGACAAGAATATAAAACCAATCCAGTATATAAAAAACCCACCACAAATAAGTAAAATATACATATACAGTATAAAAAAAAGCTACCATGTATATACATGGTCGGTTCATTTATTTTGAACCGAGACGCAACAAAAATAAAATACACAGAAGGAAAAATAAGTTCCCCCCTGTTGAAAATTTTGCAACAAACTGCAAAACCCCAGTGGCATGAGCCCGACTAATTCATATACAACATCTATTATGTTAAATATATAGTCATATCTACATAGAGCACATAACTGGCATAAAAAAAGGTTTATAAAATAAATGCCCCCCCCCCCCCCCCCCCCCCCCCCCCCAAACAATAACAGTTCATTGACCCAGCCCCTGCAGTTGGGAAGTGTCAAGTGCCCATTGGGTCTCCTCATCTGGGTGTGGTCTCTTCTGTCTTCTTATTACTGCAGCAAGGTTTAAACTGCTGAGCGTCGATGAGGATTTCTCCGAACCGCCCCTTGTAGATTATTCCGCAGCAAACTTTTTGCCTAATGGGACAGAGAAGAGGGGAACAGAATTAATGAAGATGGCAAAGAACGAGGTTTTTCACAGGCAAGGGATGGTGGACCATTGACCTTCCCCATTGGCCCATGGAGCTTAGAGATCAGGAATGTTGGATCTGGCCAATAGTCATTGTTTATTTGAAGGGTGGTCAGTAGGCTATGGGCAGGGATGACCATGTTCTACGGCAAACTCACCCCAACCAGGTCATGTTGGGTAGCCGGTGTTCTATAGAGATGTGCCTCCCCGTGCGCTACTGCACATGTGCAGGAGAAATTATCTAGGCGGCAGAGTCATCAGTAGAGAGGTACCCATCGAGATGAGCATTAACAGTTCGTTATACTATGGACAGAAGACCCAGAGGTTGGGGGGGGGGCTGATCTCGACAGGTCCCTTGTCCATAGCAGAACGAACCGTCAGTGACACCAAGAGGCACTCAATGGATCCCCTGCTATGTATTTGGATAGCAGCATACGTAGAGGGTCGGCAGGTCCCGTCCCATCTATTGCACATCAGCAGCATATATAGCAAGTGAACTGGTCCCCCTGGTGGATTGTATATAGTAGATTCGGCGTTGCGTAAAGGGGAAGAGTCATCCTAAAACATAAGAATGACTAAAATGTTGGAAGCCCACAATGGTCTTCCTATGGAATCACCATAGATTGTAGCAGGACCACATGATTTGGCCACCTAGATAGGTGAAGCTGTCCACATACGGCACAAACATCTCTACATAAGAGGAAAAATAAATGGTTTTATCTAGAATATGGTTCTCAAAAGAATGGATACCTTTTCCAGTACGTTGGATCCAAAAAGGAGAAGGGTGAGCTACGGCTGGGTGCAGTCCTGATTTCGGTGTCTGTATCTGTGTCGGAGTGGTTGCTGCAGGATGAGGAGTGTGTCGGTGAGGCACTGGAAGCTGTGCTGTGTGCACCTGAATCTGAGAGAAAATACGTAAAATAACAAATTTTTTATCTGAAGGGAAAAAAATAATTCCGGTCACTTTAATGGACCAGTTTACATTAAGCAACCTGTAATTCTTTCTATACACTCTCTGGTAACTTTTTTGCCTCTCAACCTACTAATGATCAACCCCCCCCTGACCCACCTACCATGTTTGGATGTAGAGATGTGCCCCAACGGATCAGCCTGGATAGTGGGTGCCCCCAACTATGTTGTATTTGCATGCTGCCAATGTATTGTACATAGGATACAGCAGGGGATCTTGGAGGGGGGGGGGGCTCCAATGGGCAAGCCCACACCAGATTGGCACTCTGAGCATCGCGTTGTCAGCCAGCACCAAGCAAGACAGGGGGCCCTGGAGGAAGCAGCTTTAGAAAGTAAGTAGAGTGCATATATGTGTGTCTATGTGAATTATTCACATCTCTCACAATTGGTGCGTGCATGTGTGTTTTTTTATGTAAAACATCATTTCATGCGAGTGTATGTGAGATGCAGGTCTCCGCACGGTTGGCAAGTGTGTGCATAATGGGGAGAAAAAGGGAATTTTAATTCAAATAAAGTTAAAATCTGAACCTGTGTAGTTTGAACAGAGGGGCTGAATAATGTTCCACTATCTAGCAAAGTGGAACACTGCAGGAAAAGATTGGAAACCATGGGGCTATACTAATCTTAAATAATTAAAAGAATTTATAAAGCTGCTGTATGAGAAGGACAAGCAGGAAAGAAATGGGGGATGATGACCACCCACCCCATAAGTTGCACTTAAGCCACCCATGTGAACTGCTAAAAGATCATTACACAATTTAGGACAACATATGGAGACTCCGCGTGACAAGCAAATACGAAAGACAAACAAACTTACAATGGCTTGAAAGATTCTTCTTAATTTGGTTTCTCCTGGCAGCCAAACGTCGGATTCCTTTAGGTCTGATCCGCAGTGCTTTCAGGTTCGGCCCCCCACGAGCATCTACAACCTGTCCGCAAGACAAAAATCAGGGAGGTGACCCAATGAAGAAGCAAGTGTTCCACCATTCACTCATTCTCACCATCAATTTATAGTTACACATCTTACAAAGGAATACATACTCATAGGAAGCACGACCCTTTCATTAACAATCTTGCCAACAGTCATGCATTGAGCTCCAACAATCATGCCTGCACTGGCATAGGCCAAGCCCCAAACATCTTGACTGCAAAACCTTACACCACGACCCATTGGGAACACTACTTACATGATTCCAATTCTTTTTTGACCCGGACGGAAGTTTCTTCCATCTCTTGACCAGGAGGACACAGGCGTTGCAGATATCTCCTGTGCGCCTTTCATGCAATCTAGAATCAAGACAGAAAAGAAGCATTTAACACAATAGGACATTACCATGAGGTTTATTATGTAAAGCAGCACTAGGTCTCAGTTCATTTAGGACAAGAGGAGTTGGGAACCACTAGTTACGTATCCTAATGGGAGCACCTGACCTGTAAAACCGGGTTTAGCATTCCAAAGATGCCAGAAATAATATATGGGGACAACATTTCAACAGAAGTAGAGCAGGTAAAATATTTAAATGCACACTTCCTTTTAAGTGTAGCCATCCCCGGGTCGATTTAGAGTTTCCATTAACCACAAAACTCGATATTATGAAGTTGATCCAACAGGATTCCTGCCCACCTGGTACAATTGACCCAAAGTGATGGATATCGAACATTAGAACAATCGAACTGTGATCAGACATGTAAATGTGAAATATCCAAAGTTACGAACATGTCAGTTTTTTATTGCCGTCTTTCGTGTACAGACGCTGCAAAACTAACTGGTTGTGAATCTAGAACACTATGTGGCAGTACAACCAGTCGATGCTCGACTGGTAGATGCGATAATAACAAATCAACTAAGATTAAAATCACCAGATAAACGACCCGCGTATGGCTACTTTTAAAGCAGCAGTAGTGACAAAACTATATAGCATTTGGTCTATGAATAGAGCAGACCCAGTAGGTCCGCCCACTACAGGAAGGGGCGGATACAAGACCCTGCACGAGGAGAGGAAGCATCCGGCAGTGGTCTGTATCACAGGAAGTTCCTGAACACAATGCATCATGGCAGATTTAAGGCTGTGGGTTACTTAAAGCAAACCAAGAACACACATAGGATCAGGGTCCCCCTAAAAAGGTATTCCTATTAGATAATCAGAGAAAGTGGTTTCCAAATGGGGACAGGGGGGGCACAAAAGGTATTCCAGGGGGGACGCAGGTCCTCATTCTGAACCTGTATTTGAATGAGGTGGGGGCTCGATAATATTCTAAATAGAAATGGGGGGCCCTGCAGGGAAAGTATGGGAACCACTTGTCTATGCAATTCTTCCATTTAGACATACACCCAACCACTAAGCGCATCCTCATACACATCAGATCCTCACCCAAAACAATTCTGAAAGTCGCCCTCATAGCGTTTGCTGTCCGTAAATCGGCTGCTGGAGGATTTGGCTTTGCAGATACAGCAGCCTCTGGAGCTCCTGTACGTCTTTGGCTTATAAAATCCAATCATTTTCTCATCTGAATTCTCCCGCCGAATTATCACACTGAAAAGAAAACAAAAAAATAACGATTAGTCTGGGCATTGCAGAGCAAGGCATTGGGAGGAAGCAGTCAGTTATGTGCAGTGAAGGCAACACACCGACAGGAGGAGTAGGAACAATGAAAAGCTGAGCTGATCAGTTTGCTGCTTCAGAGGCTCAGACTCTGGATGGCATCATAAGAGCAGATCAAAGCCATGCGTGTCGTACGAAACATAGGGATCAAAGGAGCGCTGCGCCTGTATGAGCTGGTGAGTGGCAAAGAGGACCTGTCACCTATGTTAGATAATTGCGTATGATCAGTGACAGATCCCTACATTTGATTTAAATACAAGTTTTTGTAAAACTTCTACCCAATAAAATTCTACCTATCCCACTGTCCTAATAACTAGTAGGGATTTCTAAGGATTTTCTTATGATGAACGTTGCACAAATCACTTTCTGCAGATGTGGTTAGAAAAGTAGTTCCCCTCCTACCCATCAGAACTTTAAGTAGGTGGCAAAGCTGAAAAGCCAACATAACTGCCTGTGTTTACAAAGATCCAATAGTGGTGTTCCCTGGATCGACCCCTGCCCCCTTCCTCCCTGCTGCTGAATTAGCATGTAAGTGATACTCATTGATTAGAGATGGGCCCAGAATGCCATACAACATGGCTGTAGGACTCTACCTTGCCAAACAAACTTTGGAGTCAGTAAACCTTGCCACATCAGACTCCTTCCTACTCTGTACCCACAAATGAACACAAGGCATTTCCACCTCACTGGGCATACTGGGGATTTGATTAAAACCAACTAGATGTACATGGTACACCTTCCCCTGGTAAAGCACCCCCATACACGCTCCAATTTTGCATCCAATTGATGTCATTTTTTGCATCGCTCTAGCAAAAAAATAATTAATAAATAAAAATAAAAAACGGTCGGAATGTGATCGGACATGTTGGATCGCAATCTAAATTGTATTCGATCGGCTATTACTTGTTATGGCCCGACCATAGGGGGCCCACAAGTCCAATCAGATCAATAAACGACACATAATTCACCCCTAGCTTTGTAAACTGACCAACATCCCCTTGTATCTAGACAGAAGAAGAATTGTCATAAGGCGCCAGATGGCAACTTCTCTTGTTGTGTTCAGATCAGCATTTGTCAATACTGGGATTTGTTTAGTAGTTGTCTAACTGGAAAAAAAAATAATAAATCATTGTTCTAATTCCTAAATGAAGACCCCCCCCCCCCCCCCTATATTTTTTGTACACCCAACAATGTATGTTTGGGTGCTATTAAGATGAAATGTGATCTTATGGGTCATTCCTATATCTGGACGCCCGCCGACACTTGTTATATTCAATAAGCAGAAACTGTCAACGACGACGCTTTCAGGGAATGTCATTGTTCCTGAAGTCCAATTAGACACTGATGTGGCTAGTCCAGGGATTAGGATTATGTTACATTCTCATGTCTATGAGATGCCGCTTATGGCGGCCACACAGTTCGATATTTTCGTTCAATCAAGCAGGAACGAAAGATTTTTCATTCAGTCAAATGAAACTAGAGTACCGAAAACTTGTTCGTTCGATTATCGATATCGGAATAAAAAAAATTTGATCTAAAGTTATCGGACATGTTGGTAAATTTTGATCTAATTTCTTTTTATTCCGATATCAATAATCAAACTAACAAGTGTTTGGTACTCTAGTTTCATTTGACTGAAAAATCTTTCGTTCCTGCTTGATTGTAGGAAAATATCGAACTGTGTGGCCGCCATAAGCGGCATCTCATAGACATGAGATTGTAAAGCTAGCCACACACGGTTCGATTTTGGTTCAATCGATTAGATGAATTTTTTCATCGATTGAACGAAAATCGAGAAATGCCCACATGGTACGATCGACTATAATTGTTCGATGAAGGCAGAAAAATTGATTGAATTTTGATCGGACATGTTGGAAAATCATCGATTGTGCCAAAATCGTTTTATAATCATGGATGTTTGTGGTGTTTCTCCTGGATCAATTAGATTCGATATAATAACATAGATCACTTCAATCTGAACTTCAAACGTTTCCAGACCAAAAGCGACGATTTTAGTAATATTTTGGAATCAAAATCTCACCACAATCGCAAACTCAATGTGGGGTGTATGTTGATGCGATTAAGATCGATTTTCGATTAGACGATTGAATTCCTCGATCTAATCGAGCATCGATTGAACCAAAGTCGAACCGTGTGTGGCTAGCTTAACATAATCCTAATCCCTGGATTAGCCACATCAGTGTCTAATTGGACTTCAGGAACAATCTAATCTAAAGTTATCGGACATGTTGGTAAATTTTGATTGGTAACCATCAAATGTAAATCGAACATGACAAATAATTTTATTTGATCTGATAAACTTGAATGAAGCCGTTTCCTTTAAAAATAAAAAAAAGATAACGATATTTCGTTCGAGTACATCTGAATGAAATTCCGTTCAGACGAAACTAGAGTGTATACATTCGATATAGACACAATCGATATTCGATCAAAATATCCTTATCGAATTTTTCGTCGATTGTTCAAAAACCTATACGTGTATGGCTAGCTTTAGGCTTGAAGTACCATTTAAAACAAGTTTGTATGATTTGATTCTTGTTCCAGAAGAGACCATTGGGGGAAAAAAAAAAAAAAAAAAAAAAAAAAGTCAAACCGTGTATTCCCACCTTAAGGTGAGGCTTTATATAGGAATCATGGACTAAAGGTCTAGAAGCTATATATGATGTTGGGGAAGGGGGGGGGGGGGGGGGGGGGTGGAGACTGGATATCTGCCTCACACCTCATATGCATGAACTGGAGTTGCCAGGAAATCCTACGAACGGTTCCTCAAAAAGATTCTTCACATTAGGATACTCTAACCAGCAACCAGTCTACAGTCTAATGGCAAGGGCAAAAAACGATGACCCAATGGTCTCTTCTGGAACAAGAAACAATCAGATCATACAATCAATGGATGGAAGGGAATTTCATATTTTTAAATAACAAAACTTGTTTTAAATGCTACTTCAAGCTGGCCATAAGCGTATAGATTTTTGCACAAACAATAGATTCGATGAGGATGTTCGATATTTTGATCTTATTGAATGAAAATTTAAATATTGAACCATGTATGGCCACCTCTAGGGAACACTCGCCTCTCCTCCTGTTCCTGCTCTCAGAAGATCCTGGCCCATAACAGGGGGGGGGGGGGGGGGGGGGGGGGGGGGGGGGGGGGGGGGGGGGGGGGGGGGGGGACTGGGGAGCATGGGGAGAATTAGGTTTTCTGGTTCCTCAGGTCGGGCACCTGGGGAACCAAGTGCTGCTAGGACATTTAGTCCAGGGAAATAAAAGACATATTCTTAATAAATAATTTATATAAAAAAATTTAAAATAATAATAATATAATTTTTAAATATAAAAATAATTTATTAAGAATATTTATTTTATATCCCTGGACTAAATGTATGTGTGTATAATATATACACACACACACATTTAGTCCAGTGATATATATATATATATATATATATATAAATATAAATATAATCACCCAATGGAATGAGCAAATAGGTTACCTTACACATACTACAGGGTTAAAAGAAACATTAATATAAAAAAATACTATATCAATAATTTTCAGCAAAACAAATGTATTCATCGGCCCCACAATTGTGACCAGCAACATCCTATTCCTAGTGGTTAATTTCCCTCTAATTAGTTTGTATTATATTAGTAATAACAGCAGTTAAAGTAGTTAAAGAAACCATGAAAATAAAACACAAGCAGTTCACAGATCTGATCCAGGACCTTAAAATGTTTTTTATACAATATATATAGTTGATATAAGGTGCCAGGCTGATGTGAGGGTCAATAACTCATCTATATGACGTCCATGTATATCACATGACCAGATTTACTGTAAATAAACGTGTAGTTCCATCACATCTCATGGATGAAAGGTTCTCTTTAAACCTGCGTGTGATCTCTGCAGACTTATGAGGATCTGGGGGCTAAAAGGGACCCCAAATCTGACGGAGGGGCAGAAGACAGACGGGGTCATCCCAGGTACAGCTGATAACGGCTATTTAAATGAGCTGCCATGCAGGGTGATGGGGCTGCTCCTCCTTTGTTTTGCCTACGTGCAGAATCCCCAGCCAGCCACACTGGCCACCCACTGATCAGCCCCCTCACCTCCCCCAAAATACCTCCACTATACCCTCACGTCAGACTAAA
>CM070034.1:164266637-164288502 GCA_036250615.1 Ptychadena robeensis
CCCCCC
Source organism: Ptychadena robeensis (assembly GCA_036250615.1). NCBI lineage: Eukaryota > Metazoa > Chordata > Amphibia > Anura > Ptychadenidae > Ptychadena > Ptychadena robeensis. Next base: position 164,266,644 of record CM070034.1, read on the forward strand.
CCCCCCGCCCCCAAATAATATTTTTACCAATAGAAAAGAAATGGGACACGGAGGGTCAGAGCGATTAGCGAGCACAAGGCAAGTAGGTTAATCCGGAGAGTAAGATGACGGGCGTTTTCAGGTCAGGAAGGATTTTATTTTCGAAACAGGGAATTGCATAACAAATCTTTTCTGCTCGTTTCCTTTTACCGCAGGAAAAGGGTCACAAGACGGCCAACACACATTCGTCTTCGCAACCTCAGCTGACAGCACAAAACACATAAACAGCCAGCTCAGTGTGGGTTACCTCTTTTTCCGGCTTATGAAAGTGTTTCACAATATTGTTCACCGCTTCTCCGATGCCCTCCTGGATCTGACCGGCATTCGGCTCTGTAAAAAAAAAACCTTTGAGTTGAAGGGACACTATACCGGATTTTCAGAATACAGACTTACCCGGAACTGCTGAATCATGTCAGACAGCGCAGTAAGCACCTGGTCTGAACTGTAGATTTTATGAAGTTGACTACACAATAAAACAGATTTAGGGGGTATTATAAACATATACTGTATATTATAATAAGTATAATAATCATTATAATGAGTACTGAACTTTGGCCAAAACTTTGGCACGACACTTCACTTTATTATATTTATGTTCAAAACTGAATGTGGATGTAAATAGGCAAACTTGCATATACAATAGGCCTATATGGCTGCCTTATTATAACTGATTACTGTTAGACTATAAAAACGCACCTGACCATAGGACGCACCCAGTTTTTATAGAAAATAAATATTTGAAGTGTTTAAATGAATTGGAGAAAAAATCCCCTGCAGTACCAACTTCAGCCTCAACTGAACTGGCGTCATTGGGAGCACACTTCATGGCACATAGTAGTCTTCCTCACACATGGGAAAGAGGGGGGGGGCACTGGGGAATCTGCATTCATGTCTCCTCTCTAGGCTGTGTATATGCGAGGAAGCGGCCAGTGTGAGTGCAGCTTTCCCACACACAGCTCTGCATTGCTTATATCAACAGGGCTAAGCCCCACCAGCACACATCTCCTACACCCCTACTTTGTATTGAGTACTTTGTAGTGACCAGAGATGCTTTCCGGGGGGTGTGCATTCGCTATAGGCTGGTTGGGACAGAGTCCTTAAGACTCATCAGCACACCACTCCTACCCCCAGGCTTCTCCGGCAGTGACCAGAGATGCTTCTTTGCAGGGGGGTGGGTAATGTCTCCCTAGGACTGCCCCTGATGATGTTCTTAGTTGACCATGTATTGAGGGCACAGCCCACTAAATCCTGTCCGCCGATATACCAGGTCGCAGCTACACCCCCATGGCTATGGTACATATAGTGATATAGTGGAGCTTCCCCACCTGGCTGGCAAGCAGTCATATCCACCCAAAACTACCTCTTAATGCTATTAAGGTAGATAAAACCTACCCAAAGGGCAGTATTTGACACTATAAGTGTGTGTGAGGGGGCGGAGACACCAGTTCCCGGATGCGCTACACTCACAGGAGTCTGAAAACGAATGACCTCTAGTGGTGGAAATAGTAATAGCAGGAGACAGCAATTGAGAGGTAGTTAGTATAGCAGACTTTTTTTTAGCGAAAAAATACAATTTAACCCAGTCCAAATTCACAGGACTCATTTACTGTGGTCTGGGACCCCAGTGGAAATATATTCCCCCTACTTTCTGGTCAGAACAAATGATATGATATAAAAATATAACAAACTCAAACACTTTTATACTCTTATAATAAGTCACTGTCCTGTTCAACCTCCTTACTTCTTGTCCAGGTATCACATGGACAGGAAGTGAAATCAGATCTCCCCAAAAACAATCACAGGGCCGCAATTACAACTTTAACAAACTTCACGTACTGCTGTTTTTGCCGGTGATGGAGGTGATGCTCAGCCTGCGAGCCATCGTGGGGGATTTTTGCTGCGGAGGAGTGCGGCTCTGCTTGCAGAGGTCATCGTCGGACACCGGGGTGATCAACTCGCCGATGAGGATCCTCTCCAAGCTTCCGTCATCCACTCCTTTCCCTAACCAGCGGCCACACGGGAATCTGGAAGGGAGGAGGCAGATATCACTTTCAGCAACAGCTGAACCGGACAACTGGTGGTCGTAAACAAAGTACATCTAAACACAACGTTAAAATATCATATTGCATTGAAGTTAAGCAGTCCTACAATGTGGTGACTCCATTTGTTTTCTTCCTGTCCAATGCTCAGTAGATACGCAGAAGTGGGGTCAGCCTAAGCTGTTCTACTGATTTAGAATACATACCTCAGACCCCTGGAGGTAAGCAGAAAGTACACCACCACCACCCCCCCTTATACATAACACCCCCCCCTCTTAAACATAACCTCCCCAACCCGCTATATTACATACCCCCCGTAGGTGACAAAGCATCAGCTTGAGTCTTACTTGTACGTATGTCCTGATATCTCGTTGCGGACCATGACGCAGTCCACCAGCCACTTGGCCAAAAGTCCTGAGTTGTCGTGTCCCAGCTGGACCGTGGTGAGCTTGCCGAGATTCTGACCCTGAATGGTACAGAAATGATTTAGAAACAATGACACTGACAATGTAAATGTATTCTATGCCAAGGACGGATCCTGGAAGTGTTTTCGATGTGTATAGACAAAGATTATCCAATCGGGCCCATTAGCGTAATCAATGTAGTTTTGCCAATATATATATATATATATATATATATATATAAATATAAAAAATACACACAAAAATTGTGTGGTGGCACCCGTTACCAGGAGACGTGTGTGTCTTATGGTACACCAGGAAATGGGAGTTTAATACGGCAAATTGGGTCACTAAATGGTTTATTTACCTTAGTGTAATAACAGATGTCTAATTAAGATCAAAAGTAAAGCAGGTGCATAATAAACAATACATTACAAAAGATTGGACAGTATACATATCTCTCATAACAAGTACTGTACGTTACTACCAGGAAAACATCAATATTTATATTTCTCTACGCGTTTCGCGGTTATGAGCCGCTTCATCAGGAGAGTTTGATAGTTTCTATGGATATGGAATCAACAAAAGAGAAACAATGTCAGCATGTCAATAGCTCCATTAAGGGTAGCCATTAACAAATAAATCAAGTATTCACATATTAGAAATAATATATATGGGTTGTAGAAATTTGTGTACCTTCAGTACGGTGGTACGCCTGTCATAAGGGGTGTGTCCTACACCCTGTAAGGGGGGGCCCCGCCAGGCACGAGTCTGGGGGCTCCCTGGAACCGGGGGTGGGGACCCGGGGCCTTTTCCGGGGAACGGGGAGTTCCTTTATGGCACTGGACTCCTACTGTCCGAGCACATTGACCTTGTCAGTACAAGTATATATCGATAGCCGATCTAGAAAGATGTGTATAATAGCATGTTAAGATGGGTTGGTAATGTGGACTCCTATCTAACCCACACCTCATTACACACCTTTGGTGCCATGCATGGGCGGGCATAATCTATAGAGGATATCCTAGTGACTTGAGTAGTGTTTAAGTGTGTATATACAAACAACAAATATATGTGTAAACAAGGCGAATTTATAGATTATGATACAACAGTTAAGTGAATGGATGAATTTATCATCCGTGTCTGGTGATGATGCTTCATAGCACATTAATATCAGAAGGATATTATTATATATAATCAAAAACCAAAATTACAACCACAAATGTATAAAGAAAACAGCAAATTGATTAACTATTGTATCATATTATACACATCTTTCTAGATCGGCTATCGATATATACTTGTACTGACAAGGTCAATGTGCTCGGACAGTAGGAGTCCAGTGCCATAAAGGAACTCCCCGTTCCCCGGAAAAGGCCCCGGGTCCCCACCCCCGGTTCCAGGGAGCCCCTGGACTCGCGCCTGGCGGGGCCCCCCCTTGCAGGGTGTAGGACACACCCCTTATGACAGGCGTACCACCGTACTGAAGGTACACAAATTTCTACAACCCATATATATTATTTCTAATATGTGAATACTTGATTTATTTGTTAATGGCTACCCTTAATCTCCTGAGCGTTTGCCACGTGGCACGGTTTTTTCAAAACTGCTCCTGCTCAGCTGGAGGACCTACACATAAGCCCGGCGTCACTGGAGATGCCGGACTTATGCTGAAGAAAGGCGACGCCCCTCCAGTTTGACGGAGGTCTATGGCGCCGCCTACCCCCGGGTCACCGATGACGCGATCGGGGGCGGACCCGGGAGCATCGGCATGTATACCTCGAGCGTGCCTCTCGTTAGCTGGCATTGTTTCTCTTTTGTTGATTCCATATCCATAGAAACTATCAAACTCTCCTGATGAAGCGGCTCATAACCGCCAAACGCGTAGAGAAATATAAATATTGATGTTTTCCTGGTAGTAACGTACAGTACCTGTTATGAGAGATATGTATACTGTCCAATCTTTTGTAATGTATTGTTTATTATGCACCTGCTTTACTTTTGATCTTAATTAGACATCTGTTATAACACTAAGGTGAATAAACCATTTAGTGACCCAATTTGCCGTATTAAAGTCCCATTTCCTGGTGTACCATAAGACACACACGTCTCCTGGTAACGGGTGCCACCACACAACGATTTTTATTGTGTGTATTTTTTCTATATTATATAGACAAAGATTAAATAGAAGTTTTTTTTAATGGTCTGGGCAAGGGGTGGACAAACTAAGGCCGGGGGGCCAGATCCGGCCCGTTTAGCTTTCTTTTCCTGCTCTTTGTCACCTTGTTGAAGAGATGCTCCCCTCCGCTTGCTCTCTGCAATGAGTGTGCATAATGCCTAGAGGTGTCCAAACATTGCCTTGTGAACAATGCAATGGCGTGATCATGACACTGTGGGCGCATTCTCACGGTGACAACAGGAAGTCTCTAGGAATTATCTCTGCTTATTGCAATGAATGAACATTTGTTTGTAAGTGCAGGAAATTAAAAAAAAAACTTTGTCCATGTCACAAGTCCTCGGTTACACTTGACCACCATTATAAGTGATTCCGGCGATGCATGGAATTGGCACACATATGGCGGGTCAGCCATTACAAGCTCCTAGCTAACCCCTTTCTCAAATTTAAGAAGCCAACGAGGCCCTCAAATCCAAAAATGTGCCCACCCCTGGTCTGGGCTCATAAATGTCTGACAGAAACTATAATGTTCCAGTGTAATCAGTGGGGGAAAGAGACTGGGAAAATGCTTCCTCCTACCTGTAGCAGACTGATCACATGACCTCAGCCTAGACCCTCAATTGAGACATGTTAAACTACAGCTGCACATTGTATGTCATGCAAACTGTCTTACCTCGAAGGTCATCTCCAGCAGGTTTTTGGGGATCTGCATGACGCCCGAGTCCCCCAGCTCGCCTGAGACGCAGATCCAAGGGTTGGACGTGATGATGGCGTTGCTCAGCTTCTTGATGGGGATGATCACAGCTCGGTACGGAATCACTGGGGGGAAAAAAAAAAAGAGACTCTGATCAGAATCACAGAGGGCTCTCGTCGCCACGCGTGGGCGAGAAAGTGGGTCAGTACAAACAGATTTCTCAAAGTCAAAATGACACAACCGACGTCTATCAAATAAAGAGCTGAGCGCTATATTAACCCATTTAAGCCCAAAGCTCATTGATGAGGGTATACATAGTCCTAGTTACTAAGAAATTTGATGACGCTAGTCTAATTGCCTGCCATGTTGGGCACAGAATGCCATAAGTGCTTATATTAGGACCGTTATGCGTCTACCTTGTGCGCTCAGAAATAAAATACCTGGACAGAGAGACTTGAGGGGTTTGTTTACTAACAAAGTTAATATGATAACCACACAGTGGTGCCGTGCCATTCCCATGATTTGGAGCCGTGGCAATCTGGTTTCTCATCCGTAGTGTGGAGCAAAGTAGTCATCCATAGTCATAGTCAGATCTGACACCCAGTGGCATATACATGCTCATGCTAAGGGCGGGGGTTACCTGGTTTGTTAGATGGCGAGCTCTTGGTACAGGAACAGCATATGATGTTGGATGGCCACATCCTGTGTATAAACATCACCCAGCAGAATGCCTTGTGTAACAGACTTTGTACTACAGATGGCTCTCAATATTTGCGGTTACTGACATCTGTTATCTACCCAACATAGGAGTACAATAAGCTATCACAGTGGACAGTTTAAACTATGAATAAACTATATATAACTGTATATACTTGAGTAAAAGCCAACCTGAATATAAACCAAGCCACCATTTTATCTACAAAAACTGGACAAACTTATTGAGTCAAGTAAAGTCGAGGATGGGAAATGCAAAGTCAGATTATTGAAATTCCACCATCTCCAGTAAAAAATCAACACTATGTCCACAAGATGGCGCTGCTGCCCAAGTTCATTTAGATTTTCCCAGCCGAGCTTTATTGATAGAATACCGAATACACATCGGACCATTCATAGAGGCTGCCGCTGCCTGCAGGGAGGCAAGCTATCACCCGGACAGGTAAGTTGGACCCTGACTCGAGTATTATTTTTTTTTTTTTTAATACCACTTAACCTTAAGGAAGCAATGTGACTATTTAATAGTGTAACTCACACATACAACTTAAGTATGAAATAAATTCCACGACACATCGATATTTACTTTTTTTTGGACCATAAGACGGACCCAGTTTTAAGAGCAGGAAAATAAAATTGTAAGTGTTCAAATCAATTGGAGGTAAAAAATACCCTGCAATCCCAAATTTCAGCCACAAGATGTCACTAGTAGCATTTCATGTCATCTTTCTCACACATCTGGGAAGGGGGGGGGGGCTTGCTTGCAGAAGTAATGAAGTAGCAGTACTTGCGGGCCCCCCTAACTGCTCGGGCTCCCCTCTGTCCCCCCCCCCTGACGGCAGCCCTGTCTCCCCTCTATGGCTGTGTGTGAAAGCTGCAGCGTGAGTGACTGCGGGTGGTTGCGCATTCAGACCATGAGAAGCAGGCACTTTTCCCTCTGAATTCAGGGGGGGGGGGTCTTATGGTCCGAAAAATACGGTTTCTTATTAACCCAAAGAATGTTATGTTACTTTTAAAATTCAGTTTCACCGAGGGGTCATTCACATGAGCCATTCCTGCTCCCAGACACCAGAAAAGCGCTAAAGCCGGGAAGACGCAATATTATGAGTCTCCCTGTTGCTTTTCGGGCACCTGCCTCTTGGTATAGCTAGAACAGGGTAGGTTTTAACTGGCTTGTGAGCACCTGCGTTATTAGCCCAACCACTGGTGGGTAATTCCCAGAACTATTTATGTAAGAGGAGAGGAAATCCTGATTTGGATTATAGCACCCAGGGATCCCTCTATTATCAGAAACCCGAATATACCAAAAAGACCCCCCCCCGTGTCTACTGCACAGCCTTCCAATCACTTTTCAGTCCCAGAATAGCTGGAGACACTTCCAGGCTCCGGAGTCAGCCAACCGGCAGAACTATACATTATCTCTAATGTCCAAATCAATTCAACTGACCATTATCTGGGCGACCTAATGGCTTCCGCCGGTCCAATCTATTAATAAATCGCGAAGACTGTGAATTAAAATCCCCACAATCCCCAGTGCTGATAGTCTAGGGAGCCGGATGCGCCGGCGGCTGGGAGGGTAAGAAGCTGAATTTTAATATTTTAATAAGTCTGAAGGACGGAGAACAGACATTCCAAGGTGAGGGGAGAAGAATGGCGGCCGACAGGAGCCGAGCAGAGGTGGTCTCTGGAGGACCTACTTATGGTGGTGAAGACGCTGGTGAAGCAGAAATAGTCCACGGCGTTCAATGATAGAAGGTGATACAGGAACTGCTCCTTCTCCTCTTCGCATCGCAGGAAGGCATAGCGCTTGTACAGCTTCCTGTAAAGAGGATCAGTTGGTTAAGGTAGACCTACAAATCAGACCTCTGTCTAATATAAATATAACCAAGGCCCCCCATACACCTTACAATCTTTCCATACAATTTCTATACAATCAACTTTTGTTCTACCAAAACCATGTAATATGAGGACCTTTCTAATCCTTCAATACTATGTATTCTATCAGGGAGGACCCAGAACTACATAGCAGTGTTATATACCTTCCAATCACTATGTATTCTATCAGGGAGGACCCAGCACTACATAGCAGTGATATATACCTTCCAATCACTATGTATTCTATCAGGGAGGACCCGGCACTACATAGCAGTGATATATACCTTCCAATCACTATGTATTCTATCAGGGAGGACCTGGCACTACATAGCAGTGATATATACCTTCCAATCACTACGTACACACACACACACACACACACACACACACACACACACACACACACACACACACACACACACACCTCCCCCTAACAATGCCCCCATCAGCTTTTTCTCTAGAGCACCATCTCTACTCAGTGCTTATCCACAAATTAACATGTTATTTTAAAAATCAGACAGACACTTATCCTATATTCATTTTATGACTTCATTTGAATGCAATATATACAATGGCCACCAGTTGTCACTGTCATCTATGCTTCTTTCCGGTGGATCCAAGCTTTTTTTTTTTTACGTTTTTAAAGTATTATCTTATTGGGGGCCGGCATTCACCTGGTGCTGCACACTGTGTGTGACCAAACACAGGGACTTGCAGGTGCATTCTGGCCTGCTGACAATTGGCACCAGCGCAGAAACCACCTGCAAACCCTTGTGTTCACAGCCTGCAGGCAAAGACGGCATGGTTGAGGGTTTATGAAGACAAAGCAGGATGTCTCCTTTCTCTTCCCTTAACCCTCTGGGTGGTGTGAGTTTTTCGCGCCATTTTTTATGGCACGAAAAGCCGTTTTACCCGTAATCGCGGCGGAGTGCACTGTACTTCGCCGTGCTTGCCGGCTCTCCGCCCAGCCTTCTAGATGCCGGCGGTGTGTGGAGAGGAGAGCAGCGCCCCCGCCCCCTTCGGCGTCACAGGGATGTGCCCGATCGATCAGAGATCAAACTGTGCCCGAACTCAGTTCGGGCAAACCGCTAGGGAGGTTAATACAGTAGCTCTATCTCTGGGTAGGTCTTATTTTCAAGGGAGGACGGATATTGAAGCACAGGGGGAAAATAAGGCCTGGCCATACACCTTTAGATCTGTCAGATATCCTTTAGATCTCCCAACAACTATGTAGTGCCGGGTCCCCTGCGATTGAACACAGGTAGACTTGATGGTTTAGAAAGTCCCTCATATTATATGGTTTTGGTAAAACAAAAGGAGATCTAAAGGAAATCTGACAGAGAAATCTAAAAGGTGTATGGGGGGGGGGGGGGGCCTTACTTTCGGGGAAAACATGGCAGAAAAGCCAGACCACTGCCAGCGAGCAAGGTGGTCTCTCTAGATATTTGCCAAAACTCCTGCAGAATGCGGCCGACAGGACAGTTGAGCAGTGGTCATGCTGGTGCTCTTCAGAGAGACCACTGCCTCCCAGAGAGTGCACTGATGCTCCCTAAGCTGCCGGTTGCCCGTCCACCCTTGACCAGTCTTCCTCCCCCAATACACACAATTACTCTGCAGCACAGGAACGATTTGTTCCCGTCTCTTGGCTGATCATCACTTTTTTTCCTGTAATGACAGCAAGTTTCCGGCTCAGTAAAAGATATGAGTCCAGCTCGCTGTCAGCACTAAGAAGCCGTCACTATTGATCCCTCCTCAGAATATCGCTGACGGCCAAACCTGCGTCACAACTGACGAAAGCGCGCCTCGCGGACTTTCCAACCCTCGTTATACCAGTGAGGCTCCTCGCTTTATATCTCTTCCTAGAATCTTAACGGGTGTTTAGTCTTTAATTAGCGGCTGTACGAAGGGCACACGCACCTAGTGAGCGGCTGATTGGTCAGCAGCTGTTTGAGGTGCTGAGACAGCAACTTCTTCTCCAGGGACAGCCGGATCCATCCGCGAGCTCGGCCTACGTCTGTCTTGATCACGCTTAAGTTTTGGATATGTCTAGAAAAAAAAAAAAAAATTGCATGTCAGAAACAATGGTCTGGAAAAAAAAAATAAACCACATCAGATGAGGACCAGGGTCCCCATGCAAAATATCGAATAGGGTCGTTTGCGCCAAATGGTGCCCGAACGATCAAGCGCAGCCTTACGATGGCACAATGACATCACTACGTCCAGATTGACCGTTCGTTGATCGAACAGGTATCGACCCATGTGTGGCTACCATTCTCTCTTTCCACCCCCAATATCTGAGATACTAAAGCCCCCCACATACGGATCGATTTTCCGTCTGATGGACCATCGATAGCTGTGCGCGTTTGCAGCAATCTTTTGGGAGTTGACCGTGGCGACCCATTCTTCAGGTGGCCGATCGATCACCGGGCGCGTGCACGCAGATCGACGAGGAATCTAGTGCAGCCCACCTTGACCGATCGACCCCGCCCGATCGACATGGCCCCCAAATCGGATCGGCCAGGGAACCAACCTGTTCTGATCGATCGGGCACACATCAAGGGGCGTTGACATTTGTGAATCGATCGACTGGTAACAGAATCGTCCAGGAATCGGTGGCCTAAGGTGGTAGGCACAGACTTGATTGGGCGATCGATCAACACCTTTGGCTTCACCGGAATCGATCGGATGGGCGATCGATCGCTCACGAGTCGACGCATGTATGGCTAGCTTTCTGGGTAAAGAAACTTTGATCCAACAGGAAAATTACATGTATGTAAATCCCAGTCAATCACCATTACTTTGGATGACAACCAGGTCCAAAGTTTCGTACGGGATCAATTGCGCAAAGTGGTGGCCGAACGATTGAGCGCAGCACACGTCCCAATCAACCGTTCGTCAGCTGAATGGGTATCGGACCCGTGTGTAGCGAGCATTCTTTTCTTCCATCAACAATATCCATCAGTGATACTAAAGCCCCCCCACACACGGATCGATTTTCCTTCTATTGAATCTGGAATCGAACGCCGCCAGCCTTTCTTCGAATGGGATCAATTGATCCCGGTCAAAGAAACGCAGATCAAACATGTCGCCCATAACAACGACCGAACAGGTAACTGACATGTCTGTAAATCCCGATTGATCGATATTTCTGTGGACGAGGACCAGGGTTCCCCTTCAAAGTATTGAACGGGATTGATTGCGCAAGATGGTGCGTATAAATACGCCGAATGGTCAGAGTGGCGATGGCTCAATGTCGTCACCATGTCCCAATCTATTGATCGTTGATAAAACAAATATCGACCCGTGTGTGGCTAGCCATAGGCTATGTTCCCACTTGCACGATGCGCGACGATCGCAGCTGATCGCTTCCATTTAGTTGGATGGGCTTGTCCCCACTTCAACTAAAGACCGCGATCAGGTGCGGATGTGGTGTGACATGCGATCAGAATTGCGGCTCCCCGCGTTTAGATCGCAGACGGATGCGATTTTGCAGCCCTGATCGCGCCCATACACATGAATGAAGGCAATTTTGATCGCGTGTGGATCAAGAGGTGACTTTTTTATGGGGACGATTTTTTTTTTCCAAATCGCATGTAAAAATCGACTGGCCAATCAGCAATTAAAATTGCATATGTGGGAACATCCTCCTGTGTATTACAATTGCAGCTTCAGTAATTGAACCCTATAAACTGTAACCTGTTTAGTCCAGCGTGTTGAATAACTAGGAGGTAGTGGTTTTCTTAACTTCCCAATGATAAGAAAGGATGGAAGAAAGAAGATGAGCATGTAAAATTTATGGACATTTGGTGTAAAAGTTTTAACACCCCCACTGAAAAATGAAGTTTGGGTGGATTGACCTTTTGAAAATATGTTCTCGTCCCGAATATGAGATGAGCCGCTCACACGGACTCATTCATCCCTCGCGGTCGGATACAATTTTACGCTACTGGAATGTTTCAGCCTTTGTTAGGATTTCATGTTCTCCCCTCCTGATGGTCCCTCTGTGGGTTTCTTTGCATCTCCAGATTTACCTCTAAATGTCTGGTAATTTGCTGGTTTGATGTGGGGGGGGGGGGGGGGGGGGGGGGGGGGGGGGGGAATGAGCGATTGGCGTGATGGGAGGATCGGTCTCTCGCAAGGCTGAGATTGCTAATTAAGGAATTAACATTTTAAATGAGCGGGACGCGGCCTGATAGAGCGTCTAAGCCGCCTTCAAAGACCCAGAACCACTTGGTGAGGAGAAATAAGACAAAAGCACATTAAACTGGAGTACTGGTATGAACCTCTGGTAGTTGGAAGAGATTACTGCTGCACAAAAACAATGGCAAAGGCCAGGATTGTACATAACACCCACCTGGGGGGTGGGGTACAGTTGCATCAACCTTGGCCAACCAATGGCTGCCGACTGAAAAAGAGGAAAAGATGGCGTATCTGCCTGAACAATGATGTTAATGTTATTTCATCTATTGCCAACCACTGGATGGACTAAAAAAAAAAAAACAAGATGGCGGCAGTGTCTGAACAATGATTTGTTGGAGGTTGGTGGGGTCATCAGTTACATGATTCAGGGCCAACCATCCATGGCCAATGACTGCACAAAAATGACATGGAAGAACAGTGGATAATATGGCAGTAGCATCCAAGCAATTATGGGGACCATTACTTACATCATCCATGGCCAACTGGTGGATGGAGAAAGAAAACTGCTGACCCAGAAGAATTAAAGAAAAATATGGTGGCAATGTTTGAGCAATGATGGAGTGGTTAGGGGTTTAAGAGTTATACCATCCATAGCCATCCAATGGGAGATGAAAGTAAGCTGCGGAGGTGGAACAAAGGGAAAGATGGCGGCCGTAAACATGCAATGATTGGGTGATCCATGGGCAACCATTAAGTGTAAAAAGAAAACCGCTGATCCAGAAAAAGATTATAGAATTGTCTGAGCAATGATGGGATAGTGGGGGGGTCACAAGTTATACCAACCATAGCCAACCAATGGGTGAAGAGAGAAAGCTGAGGAGGCGAAAGAACAAAGGGAAAGATGCCGGCCATGTACATGCAGTGATTGGGTGATCCATGGCCAACCAATAAGTGGAAAAAGAAAACCGCTGATACAGAAAAAGATGGTGACAGTGTTTGAGCAATAATGGGGTGGTGGGGGGGTCACAAGTTATACCATCCATAGCTAATGGGTGGTGAAATGAAGCTGAGGAGGTGGAAGAACAAAAAGGGAAAGATGGCGTCGTGTACATGCAATGATATTGGTTGGCCATGGATAACCCAATAAGTGGAAAAAGAAAACCGCTGATCCAGAAAAAGATGAGCAATGAAGGGGTGGTGGGGTCATGAGTTATACCATCCATAGCCAACCAATGGAAGGAGAAAGAAAGCTGAGGAGATGGAAGAACAAAAAGGGAAAGATGCCGGGCATGTACATACAATGATTTGGTGATCCAAGGCCAGCCAATAAGTGGAGAAAGAAAACCAGTGACCCAGAAAAAAATTGCGGCAGTGTTTGACCAATGATAGAGTGGGGGGGGGGGGTCATGAGTTATACCAACCATAGCCAACCAATGGGTGGAGAATAAAAGCAGAGGAGGCAGAAGAACAAAGGGAAAGATGGCGGCAGTGTCTGCGCAATGATTTGGGGATCCATGGCCAACCAATAAGTAGAAAAAGAAAACCGCTGACCCAGAAAAAGATGGTGGCAGTGTCTGAGGGTGGTGAGGGGTATACCAACCATAGCCAACTAATGGGTAGAGAAAGAAAGCTGAGGAGGTGGAAGAACAAAAGAGAAATATGGTGGCCATGTCTGTGCAATGATGTGGTGATCCATGGCCAACCAATAAAAAGATGGCGGCAGTGTCTGAGCAATGATGGGGTGGTGGGGATCATGAGTTATACCAACCATAGCCAACCAATGGGCGGAGAAAGAAAGTGGAGGAGGCAGAAGAACAAAAAGGGAAAGATAGCAGCCATGTCTGCGCAATGATTGGGCGATCCATGTGCGATCCAACTGATAAGTGGAAAAAGAAAAAGGCTGACCCAGAAAAAGATGGTGGCAGTGTTTTAGCAATGATGGGATGGTGGTGGGGCGCACAGGTTATACCATCCATAGCCAATGGGTGGTGAAAAGGAAGCTGAGGAGGCGGAAGAACAAAGGTAAAGATGGCGGCCGTGTCTGCGCAATGATTTGGTGATCCATGGCCAACCAATAAGTAGAAGAGGAAAACCACTGACCCAGAAAAAGATGGTGGCAGTGTCTGAGCAATGATGGGGTGGTGGTGGGGCACAGGGGTTATACCAACCATAGCCAACCAAGGGGAGGAGTAAGAAAGCAGAGGAGGCGGAAGAACAAAGGAAAACATGGCGGCCATGTCTGCACAAAGATGGGGGGTTGCGAGTTAATTTTTTTCATCAACCAGCTTCTGGTTGGTTGGCTTTGGATGGTATATCACCTGTCTCAGTACTTCCTTCACGCCCCCCCCCCTACACAGACTAGGCTAAAGGGCCCCCACCATCTCCTTTAAAACATCAGCTCCATGTTATTGCAGATCTCCTGACATCCCCACCATTCTGGGTTACAACGGCTGCTCTCTGAATTATTTATGATGACAAGTGTTGAAATATTTATGACCCAGGACTGAGCATTGATACGGGAGCGGAGTGGTGGGGGATGTCTGTGCGTCTTCTACGCTTGTCTGTCCAGAGTGAGGGTCGCAGTCCAGGGGAAGGGAGAGGAATGGAGGAAGACATCTTGGTCATTATTATTCCTCTCAGGACAATAAGGTCCCGCTAGCACCGCTCCAACCTTCAGGATGCCTGGAGAACCATTACGCCAGGTACGACCTTGTGATATGCGGACGTCAGCTCTTCCATCACTCACCTCATGTCCTGAATCAGTGACACACGCAAGGACGGTAATCCTCCGTAGGTATCCGATTTCCTTCTTTCAGAGGCCAGCGTTACTGAAATGGCAAATTAAAAAATAAATACAATGAACCTGTCAATGCCTAAAGCCCCCTATAAGGATTAGGACCCCATGAGAGACTCCGCTCATAGAAAAGTGCAGATTATAGAAAGTCACACTGTTTATGGATGTGTTGAATTAGTCCAGAGGTATTCCAGGGGACAGGGGGTTGGGGGTGGTACAGCTAGGAGGGCAGCTGAAGTGGCACTTGGAGCCCTCTATGGTCAGTCTGTCAGTCAGAGGGAGGGGAGAGAGAGATCTGCAGAACTAAGTTGCCTATTGGCTCTCTCCGCTGTCAGTTCTCTTCTTCCTCTGGGGATTGCACACAGTCCCCCCCCCCTCCCCTACTACTGCAAGCCGATCAGACAAGCCTAAGAGATGAAACACAGGAAGACAACCATGGGGGAACTAACTGCAGACAATAGGTATAGTGCATGTAATGTGTCGATAATGTTCCTATATAGAAAAGGGGGGCCCTGCTGGTAAAGTTTGGTAACTATTGAATTACTCCGTGCTGGCCCAGCTCCTTCACCCCTCCCCACTCTCTTATACAGCTGTCCTGAAGATGAATACTGTCACTCCAGATCGGTGCACCAGTCAATAAAATCTGACACTATGGCAGAGGCTCACGTACTTGGAGATTCGGAATTGCGCTCGTGCCGCTCCTCCCGGTTCTGATAATGGACCAGATGAGACCACAAAGCCGACTTTCCCTGCAAAGAGGAGACATACGAAGGTCAGTATAAATTACAGCATAGAAAAGAAGAAAAATAACCAAAAAATGACTTCAATATTCGCAGCATCAGCTGTAAACTTTATTATTGATAAACAAGCCCATCAAGACCAGTCACTACCCTAGAGGGTTCAAGTATTAATTCACGGGGAAGCCCCCAGACCCCATCAACCCCAATACAACTTACAGTGCTCTGGTAGCAAGAATGGTTTTTTTTTTTTTATTAACAAGGCTCCTCAGTCACCAGAACTACATCTCCTAAAAGCCTTTTGCTTAGACACCTTGCACCCTTGCTTCATATACAAGTCCTCCCCCTAAAATAAGACCTACCCCGTCCCAGAGACAGCTGCCATATTAAGGAAAGACTTGACAAGAGGCGTCCTGTCATGTCTTCTAGATCCAAACCAACCTGGCCCCCTCCTTCTGCACGTTGTGTGTGCCCAAACACAGGACTTGCAGGGGCCAACCATCAGCAGCCCAGAAATCGCCTGCAAGTCTGTGTGTTCGGGTACACACAGTGTGCAGCACCGGGTTAATGCTGCCCAAGAAAATAAGTAAAAAAGAAATAAAAAAAAGAAAATAAAAAACTTCTGTAGCCCAAGGAGCTGAAATAAAGCTTAGACCGCAGTGACAGCTTCTGGACATTTTTTAAACACTGGTATTTATCTGCAGGGGGATCACCGGGGTGGTGCAGGGGTACCAGCCTGCATTGGTAACACCCCACTCGACATCAGGATAGGGTGACAGACCAGACACTAATTCTCCCATTCAATTCCCTGTTTCCACCCCGAACATGGTGATAAATACCTATCTGCGCCTTTTGGTTTCCCTTTAAATGTGTGGGCTGTATTACTGGTGGAGGTCTGCGTCATGGAAGTCTGCGTGATGGCAAAAGAAGTGTTATACTAATAAGTATGTGATGTGTGTGTGGGTGTCTAAGTGAGTGTGTGTGTGTGTATATGCGCACGGGGGTCCCAGGGCCCCATATGCCCACATACTTTACATAGGGAGATCTCTGTGTGTATGAGCATGTGTGTGTATGAGCACCTGTGCGCATGAGCATGTGTGCGTATGAGCATGTGTCAGGTGATGCCAATACTACCTAGTGCCTTATATTGATTTGTAAAGCCATAAAACACAGGCAACGTGCATGTACTGCAGAAATGTACTAGCTATGCTTTATCTGCTCAGACTCAACAACATCAATGAACCATAATTCCATGTTGGACAGTAATGGCAGTAACAGCAGAACGAACACGTACATGGTCATGTGATCTTGTTGAATGGATGGCAATACCCAAGCGCAGCGAACCAGTGATTTCTTTATGACTCAGATTATTGATGTATTATATACTGTATATATATGATTTCATGGATTTGCTGCCTTAAATGTGAAATAAACTTTGTTTGCTGAGGTGTACAGGTTCTGAACCGACAGAAGTCCCATAAACATAACATTATGAGGCGTGGTGGTGATCACCTTTGGGTCCAGTGGTTCCCAAACTTTCCTTGCAGGGCCCCCCTTTTCTATTTCGGAACATTATCCAGCCCCCCCCCTCCCTTTTCAAACACAGGCAAAGAATGATGGCCATTGCCCCCCTGGAATACCTTCACACCCCCCAGTTTGGGAACCACTGCCATAAGCTATTGTATCTGCAAGGAAGTGTTTGGGTTACCCAGGCCGACCAATCAGCTGCTTCCTCTTCGATTCAAGCACAATGTGTGCCTAGCTTATTACAAAATTTGAGCAATCCAGGCTTCTTTCGAGGTCGGCCGAACAGGTTTCCTTGTTCGATTTCCATTACTCTGAATGGGGAACACAGGTCTCCATCCAAAGAAGTGGCCGGTATCGATGCTGCGCCTAGATCAGGGGTGGGCAAACTTTTTGACTCGTGGGCCACATAAGCTTCTTAGATTTGATAAAGGGGCCGGGCCAAGAGCTTGTAATGGCTGATCCCCCATAGGTGTGCCAATTCCATGCATCTCCAGCATCACTAATGATGGCGGTGATGTGTGATAGGTGACATGTGACAGCTACCTTGTTCTCGTAAAATTTCCTGCACTTGCTCATTCATTGCAATGATCAGAGATAATTCCTAGAGACAGAGATATTTCAGTTTTGACACCTCTAGGCATTATGTGCACTCATTGCAGAGAACAAGTGGAGGGGAGCATCTTTTCAACAAGGTGACAAAGGGTCGGAAAAGAAAACTAAACGGGACAGATCTGGCCCCCGGGCCTTAAATGAAGCTCCTCAAATTGTACAGGTTTCAACCTGTGTATGCCAGTCTTAAATTTGCCAGGTTAATACCAGGGGGGTGGCATGAACATCTACATAAATACCGTACAGCTGGTCTCTTTACAAATTTTAAACATTTCAGGAATATATATAGGGACCCCGCAGACCCTCTGTGACTACATTACCTGTTTGATCTGAAGGCCGTGACTCCAGATGCGCTCCAGCAGGTCGCACAGACTGGCTATCAGAGTGTTCTCCTCCAATCCAGTGATGTTGGCGTCTGCGTGACCCAGCTCGACCGCCTCGTGACCCATCTTCTCCACCAGCATCCGCTTTGTCTGCGCGCACAACAGTGATAACAGACACAGATTTTAATGTGATAATTAACTTTATTTTTTTAATGCAATCTCCATGTATTACTGGGATTAGTTACCTCAAGAGTTAAGAGAAAGAGGCTTTAACTAAAATATATTTAAAATAAAAACTAACAATTCTTGCTGTAATACTCTCATCCATTACAGAGCTCCCCCTGGCAGTACCTCAGTTTTGCCACTAGATGTCCTCAGTGGTCAGGCAGAGGTCAGACAAGTCCTGCTGGGCCAAGATTTGCGATTTGCATTCAATCAACTTAAAACTATTGATTGCATTAAAAATAGTTTCCTGTACGCCTGGTAGGGCTGTCAATAAGCGATCGTAAATCGATTTTGGTCGATCCTACAAATATCTAAAGGGTTTTTTGGGGAATTTTGATGAATAGGTTTACAATTGTAATACCCATGCTCACCCTATTACGATCATAAACAGATCTATGTTTGGCGATCGATCTTCGAATGGCACAAGGCGATCAAATTGCTGATCGTTCGACCAAAAGTCGACCAGTGTATGGCTAGCTTTATCCAATCAGCATGCTCCCAGCTGACTAGAAAGCTCAGGAGAGAGGCCGCTGCTTCCATGATAAAGCTCCTTCTCTGCAGCAAGTGATTTTCCACTCCACCTGCAGGTCTTACCTTCATCCGGCATTCCTTCAGCAACCCCTCAACGAACTTGGAGTTGGTCTGAGCTATGACTGCGGGGGAGAGGTCCGAGAGTTTGGGTTGTCTCACCGTCTTGCCCAGACTTCTCGCCTCCTGCATGTATTTCTAGAAGAAAAAAAGATTCAGCGATTAAAGGAAATTCCCCTCCGACATTTTCTAGACTTAAAGTCATACACCAGTGGTTCCCAAACTGGGGGACGGGGCCCCTTGGAGGGGGGTGTGAAGGTATTCCAGGGGGGCGCAGGCCCTCATTCTTAACCTGTGTTTGAATAGGGAGGAGGGGCTTGATAATGTTCCCATATAGAAAAGGGGGGCCGGCAAGGAAAGTTTGGGAACCACTGCTATACATGCATAGATATGTGCTAGATCGATGATGGCCAATTCCAGCGCCGTGCGCAATTACTATCTGGCGCCCATCTAATGCAGCGACGGGTATCGGACATGTCGGTTAATCCTGGTCCAATGTCATCCCATTGGATGGGGACCAGAGAAATCTCCCATCACCAGGTAGAAGTGAGGAGAAATGGGAATACCGGGTGGGGGGGGAAAATCGGTGAACGGCCCCGGGTCTCCTCCCTCCAGTGTATATACATCTACTATGGCGTGTTTATATTCATATAGTGCGTTGTGTATCCATACAGTGTGTCGCATACTGTGCACTCGGTGGTGGTTAATAGACAAGCCCACAGCGGTTACCACGTGTCATGTGCGTGTTTCTCATCACATCTGCAGCAAACAACATCCAGGAGGTGAACAAAGCGAGGAATCTACGGACTAACAAATCTGAAAAGGCCTTTCAGAAGGGAATCACAGCAGCTGGAGGGTTCAAAGACTTCTAGACTACAAAGCCTTCCGCGGCCTCTACAGCGAGATTACAATGAGCGGCTGCGTGCGGCAACACGTAAGGCGGCGGGTAAGTCAACATACCAGGCAGCACTCGGAGAAGGACTTTTTTGGAGGCCGAGTATGAGCGGGGAAGCCCTCGTCCCACTCCCAGAACGTCATAGAGTTCTGACGGATCGGGACCCCCTGGCACGCCTTACGGGGGGAGACCCGATGCGGCAGATGGAGAAAGACAAGGAGACAAGCGGGCATGCACATGATCCAGATCAAAAGGAAAAAGAAACAAAAAAAAAAAAAAAAAAAGAGAAAAGTAAATACAGAATAAACATAAAACGATGACAACAAAGCAGACCAATGCGATGACAAAATTCAATGGCACGTACGTAGAAAATGAGAGCTACAGAATTACAACATAAAACACATACAATGTCATATTACAAAAATACAGCGTATCCCCGAAAATTATTAATTCAAGGTGCACCAGGGCTTATTTTTGGGTAGGTTTTATTTTTACTAAGCAGTTTGTTAGATGTATTATACAGAATGACCACAAGAGGTCACTGCTGTCTAAGCAGCTACCCTGGCTTGCAGTCTCTGGGACAGGGCAGGTCGTAAGGCCGCCACGCACGCACCGAGCGGCGGCCGATTTTGCCGCTGACCAATGTGCAAAAATGGCTACCAATCGGGGGTGCCCACATGGAGTGACCTAGTCGCCCTATAGCTCGGTCGGCCAGAGAACAGACATGTCCGATAATCTCTGGCCTATGCCGTTAGTATCAATGGAGACCGGCGTCCCCATTGAAACTAACGGCCGGCACACAAAGGGTGCCTGCCGATGCTGTGCGCGACGAAGTGCAGCGTGATGACGTCATCACGCTGCACTCCATCGCTGATCTGTCGGCCCCCACTCAGGACGTGTGTGGGGGCCTTTATTTCCTGGGGAGGGATATATTAGAAGTGCAGGGGAAATAGGAACTAGGTCCTATTCTGGAGTAGGTCTTTCTTTTTAGGGAAATGCTGTGACAGTGAAAAAAGGGCAAGTACTGTGTGAAAAGGCCACGTTCCATGGCAGCCAAGCAGCCCATAAGGTAAATTCTGGGGTTAGAGCCCCTTTGCAATTTAAGAAAATGAGATACTGGGCCTCTCTCATTCCAAAAATTAACCAATCCTATGTAAAGAGTCTGAGGTTCCCCATCACTGGGCTTTGTTTACATCCTCCAGCATTGGGTACCAGTGTTCTGAGATATTTTCCTACTGTTACAACTGCACATGCGCAGATAGCCCTACTTTTGCGGAATGACTGCACATGCGCAGATAGCCCTAATGTTTCGGGTGTTAAGTTGGGGGGGGTTAATTGACTGGGGAGCTTAGGTTAGTAAAGCAATGCTCCCCCTAACCTTAAACTCATAAACCCCTTCGAACCCCTAACCTTAACCTCATAATTCCGAAAAAGTAGGGCTATCCGCGCATGTGCAGATGTAAGGGTAGGAAAATATCTCAGAACACCGGCTCCTCTGTTGGAGCATGCGCAGTAAATCCGCATAGACTTATATTGGAGTCTGATGGAAGTAGGAACACTTACCAATGGGGGATCTATCGTGCATGCGCAAGTGGCAGAGCAGTGACCCAGCACTAGAGAATATAAATAAACCCAACGGCAGATGATCACAGATCAGGGATAATATAAAGTTGTAGAGAGTTAAGTCTGCCATACGCTGCTCGTTTTTTTTTATCCGATTCCTGAATGATCGATCACCGTGCGCGTCCGCAGCGATCCATTGGGAATAGAATGCAGCCCACCTCGAGAGATCGATCTCACTCCCAAGGAAAATCGATCAAACAATGACTTGACAAGTTGGTATTTTTCTGTTTGATGGCCATTACCTTCGGGTCCCTATCCAAAGTAATGGTCAGGGATCACATCCCCCAGGTGGTGTGCAGATTACCTGAACGATCGTTTAGCGGTTCTTGTGCAAGCACTCTGCGATTGATCGCACAACAATCATAGGGGAATACAACCATGTATGGCCAGCTTAAGGGTAGGTTAACTTAAGCAGCCCATACACAGGTCAGATTTTCAATCAATCGACTTAAAACGATCAATT
>CM070034.1:164298261-164309205 GCA_036250615.1 Ptychadena robeensis
CCCCCCCCCTATTCAAACACATGTTTAGAATGAGGGCCAGCGCCCCCCTGAAATTCCTCAGCGCCCCAGTATGGGAACCACTGCTTTAAATGTAAAAAAGTTAAAGTTTGACTTACCTCTGAGCTAGTATGATGGTGGCGTAGCACTCCACAATCACAATGAGAGATTCAATCTTTCCAGCCTCCAAGGGGTTAATTTAGAGTGCATTATCTTGAGTGGCCACTGGGGGCATTTATCATGGTTTTCTATGGGAAAATGTGTCTGTGTACATTTAAATGGAAAACCGAGATTAAGGATTTACCTGTCTGTCATCAGAGCGAGATAGAGAGGAGTGGCTGCGAGGGACCTTCTTAAAACACTCCTTACAGGTAAGTATTTTTTATGCATTTATCACTATAATGGGCACTTCTAGTGCTATTCATGCTTGATGAATTTCTGGTGGTTGTTCATGGACCTACCACCATAAATTGATCTTTTCAGCAATGGCACTAGGAGTGCCGATAATAGGGAGGAATGCATAAAAAGGAGTAATTAAACAAGATCCCTTGCAGCCACTCCTTTCTACCTGGCTGGGAGGACGCGCTGCCACGGATCCCCTGGAACTCACCGCAAAGATAGACCGATTCATCTCGAATTGCGGCTCTACATTAAAATGAATGACACAAATTTCCCATAGAAAACCATTATAAACTCCCCCAGTGAACCCTCTTGATATTGCACCCTGTGTTACCCCCAGAAACCTGGAAAATAAACATGGAATCTATCAAACAATTCAAAGGATCAAGGACAAGGATCAGTAGGTAAGTATACTTTCTTAGGATTGTAGAGTGCTATGCCATCATCATACCCGCTCAGAGGTAAGTCAAACTTTAATTTTACCTACCGTATTTTTCGGACTATAAAACGTACTTTTTACCACCCTAATCGTGAAAAAGTGTCTGCGTCCTATGGTCCGAATGCGAGACCACCAGCTCTCCCGGCAAGGAGATAAGCTTGGGAGCTGTCAGATGTGAGATCCGTTCACGACTGGATCTCCCATCTGAACTGTACAATTGCTTATGCCAACAGAGCCCTGCTGGTATAAAAGCAATGAAGAGAGGGAAAGATGGCAGTTCATCTATCCCTCTCTTCATTGCTTCTACCAGCAGGTATAGGTATCAGTGTTCTCCCCAGAATTTTTTTTCAGCCGGGCGGCGCAATGACGTCATCGCGCCGCCTGCACCGGTCCGGCGGCCTCTCTGATAGGCAGCACACAAGTCCTCTGACAGGCGGCGCCTCCCCATTCTTCAGGAGCGCGCCGCAGCCACTGAAAGACTCCGGCCCGCGGCTCCGGTAGTGTGCCGCGGGCCGGAGTCTTTCAGTGGCTGTGGCGCGCTCCTGAAGAATGGGAGGCGCCGCCTGTCAGGCTGCTCGCCGCGGAGGACTTGTGTGCCGGGCGTGGACTAAAATCTCCCGGGCGGGCCGCCCGGCCAATCTGCTCTGGGGAGAACACTGGGTATACATCTGCTTTAAGAAATCCCCCCTAACCATTCTGCCTTCCAGACCACTTTTCTAAATCACATATTGCACGATCAGCATGAGGAGAACAGAGGAAATATGTAACAGAGGAACACCTACTGGCTTCCTTTAGTGTAGTGCACGACTGATAGGTAGAGGTGCGGATTGCTGGAGCTCGGACGTTGTACAAGCGGATCTTCTCGATGCGAGAATCAAAGACTCGAAGCAGAGGTTCCTTCTCCTCCCACAGGGACATGATCTTATAGTCGATAAACGTGGCAAACATCTGAGTCTCGATGAACCTGGAGAGGAATGGGAGGTAGGGCTCCGGCTGATCTGACAAGAACGAGGCCTGCGATGTAAAAGTGAGAATTATCACAATGACCTACCTCAACTATTAACTGTTTTGGATATAAGAAGGTCCTAAAGTACTAAAAATACTCTCCTGGGTTGTTATGGTGGCCAGTCACATGGTCAATTGACAAGGAAAATTATGCTCAGAATTCCAAAAACCTTTCATCCGAACACTTGACTAGTCATGCAAAAAGGTGACGCCAAGACTGGGACCATGGTTTCTCCCTCAGATTACCATCACAATCAGGGGTGCACATCACTTTTAGTGAGCTCCTCAGATGAGTCCCAGGAGATGGTGTTTGGTACTCACCCCATATGTAGGTGGTCTTCCTCACTGTCCTCTGCTCCAGCTTCCTACATGGTAGATTCTGCTGCAGATGGACCTCCCTGTTCTTGGTTGATCCTCCGATTAGCTGTCTCCATCCACAGGTCACCAGCTGGCTTTGGGTCAAATGTAACTCTCACTGTACAACACTGTTTGATCCCCCAGATCTCATACCGCAGTATTGCAATCCCAAAATTTTCAGGGTTAGAAACTAACCCCTGAGACTACCTGCAGTCCATAAATCAACCTTTCCTAGTCATATTCCAACTGTCAACATTCCAACAGTGCTTTTCTCTTGTCAGATTTTACCCAAACATATGCCTACTGTGACATTCAACCCCCAGATCTGAAAAACCCTTAGAAGTAATTTATATTCCCAATTTCACCCCCCTAACTGCAACCTTTCATAGTTATTCATGTTTCCTGAGGTTATCCAAGTGACATAAATTGTATACATGTAACAATAAAAACTGAAAGAACTTTTACAGCAGTGTATACATGATAAAGTGAAGATGTTTGTTTAGCTATTTAACCTCCCTAGCGCACTGCCCCATTTTTAACAGCGTGGTACGGGCAATTGAAGCAGTGTACAAGGTACACTGCCTGCCATTTCCTCCCTCCCTACACAGCCGGTGTCATTAATGACGCCGGCTGTGAGGGCTGGAAAGCCGACGCCCCTCCATAAACAGGAGGTCCATAAGGCTGCCCAACCCTGCCCCCTTCTGCGTCACCATGAACTGCTGCGGCTGGGAGCAGCATTGCCGTAGGTTTCCGGGGATATGCGGCTTTCATGGAAGCCCAGCTCATCCAGAGTTTGTTCTTCACCAAACTGGGCTCGTCATGACCACTAGGGGGGTTAATGTGGGAGAGATGCCTATTGTGCTGCCGATCTCTCCCCTCTACGGATGACAGCCAGACTCCTCGGGTGCACCTCATAGCTGCGGCCGCCCAGACACAGAGCGCCTCCAAGTTGTTAGTACATATATGAGCTGTGTAACAATAGTGCCGGTACGCAGAGCTAGGTTTTGGCCCCTTCTGAGAACCTGAGTACCACTTATGTGCACCCCTGGTCACAACGGTAATTTCAATAAGAAAATCTCCCCAGACCTTCTGGAAAAGCCCATGAGATAATAAATAAATGAATCCCAACTTACTTTGTCAAAGTTCTGCATCTGCTCTCGATTGTTCAACCAAGACTCCATGTCATGCGCGGCCTGAATGACGAACGCCTCGTAGTCCGCAAACATCTGCGTGAAGCGGTTGGCGAACACTTCCCGGATCTGCACGTTGAGTTTGTAATCCCTCAGCTCCTGCTCGGCGCACTGGAGCTTGTGGTCATCCTCCGTGTCCATGAGCGGGACGTTGATGCTGATCTTGTCCATCTTTATCCCCGTCCTCTTGGTGAGGGCCTCCAGGCGGGCCATGGTCTCGTTGCCCTTCAGCAGCTCGTACATGTTGATGTTGTGGCTGTTGGAGATGTTGCCGTTCTTCTTGTCGTTGGCCAGGTCGTCGAGCGCCAGGCTCTTCAGCTTGGTGGCGCTCTCGCTGCAGTGCAGGTTTCCTTCTGGAGGAATGCCATAGTTCAGGAGAACCTCGGAGATTTCCTGAATAAATTCCAGTTTGTTGGGGAACTGTGGGAACTCCTCGGGTAGCTCTATGAAGTGGTTGTCAATGTCCACGAAACACAAGTTAGCCTGAAACAACAAGACGACAACATGAAATCAGCAACTAAGCATTTGACCAGAGGAAGATAGAAGAATATATGTGCAATTTATGAAGGTTATGCATGTCATTGACCCATAAAAGGCCACCTTGAGTAGACCCAAGGCCCTAAGAATACCACCGTTAAGGACAGCGGCCCCATCAGACCGAGAGTGCTTGCTTAACGTATTTTTCTGACCCAGTTTTTAGAACAGGAAACACCCCAAAAAGTATTCAAATCAATTAAAGAAAAAAATTCCTGCAGTACCAACTTCAGCCACAACTGAACTGGTGTCACTAGAGAGCACACTTCACAGCACATCTCATCACCTCACACATGGGGGGGGAGGAGGGGGAACTGCTGAAGATGTCTCCCCTCTACTGCTGTGTGTGAGGAAGCCGTCACCCCTCACTCACCAGACAAGCAAGTTCTAATCATGGTCAGAGTGCTTGCTTACCGTATTTTTCGGACCATAAGACGCACCCAATTTTTAGAGGCCACCTTGAGTAGACCCAAAGCCTTAGGCATACCACCATTAAGGACAGCGGCCCCATCAGACCGAGAGTGCTTGCTTAACGTATTTTTCAGACCCAGTTTTTAGAACAGGAAACACCCCAAAAAGTATTCAAATCAATTAGGGAAAAATTCCATGCAGTACCAACTTCAGCCACAACTGAACTGGTGTCACTAGAGAGCACACTTCACAGCACATCTCATCACCTCACACATGGGGGGAGGAGGAACTGCTGAAGATGTCTCCCCTCTACTGCTGTGTGTGAGGAAGCCATCACCCCTCACTCACCAGACAAGCAAGTTCTAATCATGGTCAGAGTGCTTGCTTACCATATTTTTCGGACTAGAAGACGCAACCAATTTTTAGAGGCCACCTTGAGTAGACCCAAATCATAATACGCACCATTAATGACACACCCATCAGAACCGAGATTCTGCTTACCGATTTTCAGACAGCAGTGTTTAGAAGCAAGGAAACCCCCAAAAATATTCAAACAATTAGGGAAAATTCCCTGCCGTACCCAACTCAGCCACACTGAACTGGTGTCACTAGAGAGCACACTTCACCGCACATCTCATCACCCACACATGGGGGAGGAGGAACTGCTGAAGATGTCTCCCCTCTAACCTAGTGTGTGAGACGCGTCACCCGCCCACCCACAAGACAAAGCAAGTTCTAATCACTAGGTCAGAGTGCTGCTTCCGTATTGGTCGACTAGAAACGCAACCAATTTTTAGAGGCCACCTGATAGACCCAACTCCCTAGATACCACCATTAAGGACCCCAGCCCCATCAACCGAAGTGGGCTGCTTACCATATTTTCGGACCATACGACGCACCCGATTTTAGAGGCCCCTGAGTAACCCAACTCCCTAGATACCACCATTCAAGGACAGCAGCCCCATCAGACCGAGAGTGCTTGCTTACCGTATTTTTCCAAGGACGCCGTTTTAGAGCAGGAAACCCAAAAAGTATTCAATCAATTAGGGGAAAAACCCCACGCAGTACCAACTTCAAGCCACAACTAAAAAGGTGTCACTAAGAGGCACACTCACAGCAACTCTTACTCCCACACATGGGGGGGGGGGGCTGCTGAAGATGTCTCCCCTCCTACTGCTGTGTGTGAGGAAGCTGCAGTCACCGCCTCACCCACCAGACAAGCACGTTCTAATTATGGTCAGAAGGGCTGCTTACCGTATTTCATTAACACAGCCCAATTTTTAGAGGCCCACCTGGTAGCCCAAAGGCCCTAAGAATACCACCATTAAGGACAGCGGCCCACAAAAACCGAGAGTGCGTGCTTACGTATTTTTCGGACAGTTTTGGGTCAAAATCATTGGGGACAGATCCCTGCACGTACCAACTTCAGCAGCCCAACTGAACTGGTGTCCTAGAGAGCACACTTGAAAGCATCTCATCGTCATTTACACAGGGGGGGGGGGGGGGGGGGGGGGGGACGGCGTAAGATGTCTCCCCTCTACGCCGGTGTGTGAGGAAGCCATCACCCCTCACCCACCAGACGGTGGGTCCTAATCATGGTCTAGTTCTAGTCTACTCAGACTTCCTAAAAAACGTGATTTGGCATTGCTCACATGACCATTAAAATTTCAATTTGGATCATTTTAGGAGTCCGTCTTTATTAGAGAGGAACACAACAGCCACATGCAGACTTCTTTGATCGAATGCCGGCTAGTAAACCCGGCTTCCAAGATCTGGTGCCATGATGCCCTCATCGGCTCCTCTGTAGTTAGCGGTCCATCTGTCACCCCCATTAATAATGTATTGAGCATCTGCATTCTCCACACAACTGGCGACTCCACAGTCTATGGCAGCAAACAAGAAGTTATTAAAAATCAGACCCTAATCAAGAGTAATTATGAGTGATGAGGACAGGGGACGCGTTTCAGCTTCTGTCTGTGAATTAGGGCTAATAAGACAATGATGGAGCTTCCATAGCCAATCAGATTACAGCTTACAGTGCTGCTTTGCTAAAGCTGGGATCCTAGATGCTAAATCTTTCTCTCTAGTAGTCATATGAAAAACAATAAGCACCCGCTTAACTTCCCAGCCTGCTTGTGGGCATCGGTACTCTTGCTTGTTAACAGCAGGACTGATGTTTTCAGTAAATTCTATGACCCCTGTGAAATGGCTGTTCGACCCCCAAGGTGGTCCTGACCCACAGGTTGAAGAGCACTGACCTAATATGTCAGGTTCTACAAACTTCTTCAATTCGTTATTTATGAACCCGTAAAAGATGAACGACTTGCTTCAGCAGCGTAATATCCAACATGCATACTGAGGAGTTACTAATTAAGTATGCGCACACAAAATTGCAAGTGCAGTGAATATATTACCTGCTGATCCCAGTCGCTTCACATGTCCCATGCCCTTGTGTTGGTTAATGTAATGTCATGTGACATCCAGTGCTTGTGCAGCACAATTCTATATCTTGTAGAGAATAGAGTAAATACCGTTTACAAAGGTGACCATGTCCCAAAATATATGAAAAATTCTGTATCTGCATACATTAAGAGCAACTCCTTAATATGTACATACATCACAAGTGCAGTGAATATATTACCTGCTGATCCCAGTCGCTTCACATGTCCCATGCCCTTGTGTTGGTTAATGTAATGTCATGTGACATCCAGTGCTTATGCAGCACAATTCTGTATCTGCATACCTTAAGAGCAACTCCTTAATATGTACATACATCACAAGTGCAGTGAATATATTACCTGCTGTGACACCTGGGCATATTAAAGATTCGGTGGGGTATATGGCATTGTCGACCAGAGGGGAAGCATTGCTGGCAGCCTGGAGACTCAGACTCATTACAGGCTCTCAGCAGTGCCCATGCCCTTGCAATTCTGTATCTGCTTACTTAATAAGCAACTCATTAATATGTACATACAGAATTGCAAGTGTAGTGAATATATTACCTGCTGTGACACTAGGGCATATAGAAGATTTCCATAGGGTATACAGCATGTTGGACCAGAGGGGTCCTCTATCTGCTGTAACATGCTCTATTTCTCAGCAGGAGGGGCAGTGCCAGGAGCCTGAAAGCACAGTGGAGAAAAAGACCCGCTCTCAGCAGTGCCCCTCCTCCTGAGTCAACACCAGTATACAGCATGTCAAAGCAGAGAGGAGACTCATGGAGGCTTAAGTGATGGAATGCCCCCCCCCCCTCCCCTTTATTTTTAAGAAGTGGATCACGGCAAGCAGAGGAATGAATAAGTAATAGAACTGAGGCACTTAGAGCGCCCTCTAGTGTTCTATAAATACCTAAAAAAGAAAATAGGTCAAGACACCATGTAAAAATAAAAATCATTAAAAAAATCCTCTTTAACCGAGGAAGATCACTCAGAGGACAAACCATGTCACATGTCCGCGGCACTCGGAATGTGTTCCAGGGCGTCTGTTCTCTTATCTGTCAGCTCGGTTCCACTTCCACCATGAATGCTTATTACCCAGCATGAGAAGGAGATCCCGGCCTAGAGAGCCCCCCGGGGGTAAACGGCGCTCTTCTCTCTTCTGAAGCAGCTGGAAATTAAAGCCAGCGCTCAGAGATTAGCGAACATCAGAGTCGCAGGATATCTAATGATTAATGTGGCGTAGAAGCGCGTCGGGGGGTTATAGAGGAAGCTGTAGAGACAGAGCCATGGCTGAGGAATCTCTCCAATGTGTCTAAAGGAACAAGGAGAGGTCAAAGGACAACATATTGCATCTTCAAACCATTGGTCCTTTAAATCCCAACACAAGAAAATTGAGCCAATGATGCCCTATGACAGACTTCCTCAAAGCCCAGGGTGTCATGGACCCGCCCACTCAAGCACAATGTTTCATAAAAATATAAAAAAGTGAAAAAGAGCCGATGACGCCCTATGATGACAGACTTCCTTAAAGTCAAGGCTGTCATGGCCCCTCCCACTCATGAAACGTTGCAAAACAGAAAAGGGGAGGGGCCACGACACCCTCAACTTTAAAAGTCTCTGTAATCATATGGTGGCATCGGGTGGAAGGAACGGAGGGAAGTGGATGGAAGAAAACGTTTCTAGTAAGTCGGCCTTCTCATAAGCTTCAACCCCCCGATCTGCTGGGAATACGTCCATCCAACTTAATTATGTTTTACGTGCAATGTGACAGTTGGCGCAGCAGCGCACATGCTGAACAAGTCACGGTCTGTGAACACCGCACGCGTCTGGCTGCGAGCGCGTCCCCGGTGTCGCTCACCTGACACATATTGAAAAGAAAAAAACGGTGCTCGGGATTCCAGACATGCCGCTACCTGACCTTGCTGGGAGATCCGCCGATGAATGTTCAACTCGCACTGAATGTCAAGCAACCGTCACCAACTGAGATAAATTACAGGGGACCGGAAAATGAAATGTTCCAGCTGACAGAGTCAGAAATCTTCGCCAGCTGCATGAAAATCTATTTTTTTGTCATGTGATTTAACATTTTCAAAACTCCACTTTTAGGACCAGTGGTATTCCATTACTTCCTCTGAGCCCAGGCCATCCTGCAAATGGACAGCGAGAGGAGACGCAGTGCAGTGATGAGCTCCTCTGTCATGTTTTTTTTTTTTATATTATACTTAGCAACAGCTACTTGTGCTGCTTCCCGACTTCCTAGGCGGAGCTCTGCTGTACAAGGGGGGGTGAAGGCAGATCAAGGGGCTTGTACTAAAAATACATTTAATTATAGATTAGTGATTACAGAGTCTGTATTTGAAACTTTAAGTCGCTATAGTTAGGGGATATAGTAATATGTCTTCTCATTCCTAACATCACCACCATGCCAGTCCCATCCCCCCCCCCACCCCCACCTATTGGACACCTTGTTCCCCCAACCTATTAGATTGTACGCCCGTTCCGGGGCAGGGTCCTCTATTCCTCCTCATTACCTGTACCTGTGTGTTATACTGTGTTGTATCTCCATTCTAATGTATTGTACAGCTCTGCGTAATATGCTGGCGCTCTATAAATGAATGTTAATAATAATAATAAAATATGCACTCAGGTATGAGGAGTATTGTAAATAGAATCTATCTGCCTCCATAGCATAGAGAAGGACAGACACCCATGATGACCCGTGATATTGTCAGGGGAGCACATAAGTGGTACTCTGAAGGGGCCAAAACCTAGCTCTGCGTACCGGCATTATTGTTACACAGCTCATATGTGTACTAACAACTTGGAGGCGCTCCGTGTTAGGGCGGCCGCAGCTAAATGTTACATGTATACAATTTGTCACTTGGATAACTGCAGGGAAACATGAACTACTATGAAAGGTTGCAGTTAGGGGGGGTGACACTGGGAATGTAAATTAATAATCCAACATAAAAGATTGGACTTCTAAGAGTGTTGGAGATCTGGGGGATGAAAATCTGAGTAGGCATAGGTAAAAGCTGACAAGAGGAAAGCACTGTGTGACAGCTGGAATATGACTATGAAAGGATGACATGTGGACTGCTGGTAGTCTCAGGGGTTAGTTACCAAGTCAGATAATGTCAGGGTGTCACTACTGAGGTATGAGATCTGGGGGTTCAAAGTGAGTTACATGTGATCCAAAGCCAGCTGGTGACCTGTGGATGGAGACAGCTAATCGGAGAATCAATCAGGAACCGGGAGGTCCATCTGCAGCAGAATCTACCATGCAGGAGGCTGATGCAGAGGACAGTGAGGGAGACAGTAAGGAAGACCACCCTACATATTGGGTGAGTACCAAACACCATCTCCTGGTACTGACCTGAGGAGCTCACTAAAAAAGTTATGTGCACCCCTGGGTATTGTCACATGTTCTATGCATTGGAAACACAAGCAGCTCTATATTCTTATTAACGATCTCTAAAAGTCTAATCCAGAATATCATCCCCCTCGTGTCCCTCAAGCAGGCACATCCCACCGTACGCGGTCTCACAACACCCCAACAGAGATCTCACCGTCTCGCTACAAACAGAAGCAAGAGGAGCCAGCACAGAGCTGGCAGCGAGAGCAGATGAATCACCCTCTCCTCCATCCGCACAGGAATACCAATGAGATGCCACTTACATAATCTGCAGAATATATACAGCGCCTACTATGACTCACCGACGCCAACACCAGCCCGACGGACGGGCATATAAAACATCGAAAAGGTTTGGAAAACTATTTCCGGCATTTACATTGTTTTTATAAAACCTAAAATACTTTAAGGAATAAGGAAACGTTGTATGTGGCCATTTTTCATATTTACCACTGACTGCCAGTAGGGGGAGCTTGAAAGAGTAGCAGGCAGGGAGGGCGCCAAAGCAATAAGAGCAGGCGGGCATGAGTACGTAATCGGGAGGGGCACTCCTCTATCTCACCCTAAGTGTGCGTGGCGGAGCCACAATCGAGGGGGCACATTCGCGTAACTGGGCGGGCCTGGCCCGTCCATGGAGCCGACCCTGGTAGCAAGTGTGGTAATCAGGGTCATAAGCTATCATGAAAACTAAGAGGAAGGTGCCATGCCAACTACGAGCCGTCGCCAGAACGCCCGGAAGCAGTCGCCAGAACGCCCGGAAGC
>CM070034.1:164331232-164345023 GCA_036250615.1 Ptychadena robeensis
CCCCCGACCCACCTACAGCATCCTCCGGGGTATGATCCCCGCTAAGCAGAGGGATAAACAGAATGACTTTTGTTCAGCAGGAACGATAGCCCCTTGCTGCGGCTCAGAATCGCTTCCTCGTCTTCCGAGATAAGGTTGAATTAGCTCAGCGTGAGACGAGAGCGACGATATTACATTTAAAGAACGGAAGACAATTTGTATGCAAATATCTAGAGGATAAAAAAAAAAAGGATAGGAGAGACGGCTGATGTAAACGAGGCTTTGTTTAAAGGGGAACCGTCCTCAAACACCTGCGCAAGAAGGCCATGGTGGAAGCGGCTATTGTTGGGATGAACCAAGTCCGGTGCAACCAAACCTATTTTGGTTGGAACATCATTGCCTCATATCTGGAGTCTAGAAACAGAAGATTATGGGTGACCCTACAAACCAAAGCGTGGTCATACCTTGGCATATACAGCAAAGCTTCAAGCAACCAATGAAGGGCCAACGTAATTGCCGATTATAATGGGAAAAACCTGCTTAATTTCATTAGATCACTAAAGCTGGCGATACACCTTTAGATTTCTCTGTCAGATATCCTTAACCAACAACTATGTAGTGCCGGGTTCTCTGCGATTGAACACAGGGAGAAACAGGGATGGTTTAGAAAGTCCCTCATATTACATGGTTTTGGTAAAACAAAAAGGAGATCTAAAGGAAATCTGACAGAGGAATATAAAAAGGTGTATGGAGGGCCTTAAGCTAGCCACACACGGCTCGATGAATTAACAGATGAGAGGAACCCGATGTTCCTCCCATCTGTTTCTTCATCTGAGCCATCCACGGTTCCTTCGAGCAGGATGGATGGATGGATCCTGCTCGAAGGAACTCGACCAAACAGGTTTTCAACATGTTGGAAAACCGTGGTCGAAATCCATTTCCAGCACTGTCCCCATCCAATGTAATGGACAGGTTGTTAGCTCACTGCACACACAGCGCAGCTGACAGCCAGCTTCTCTGTGTGTGTGAAGGGGGCGTGGACTGCACAGACCCAGCTTTGGCAGAGGAGTAGGAGGCTGGCTTCAGACGGGGTCTGTGCTGGCCACGCCCCCTTCACAGGTCCCCATCGTACAGTAATTGATGTGCCCATGTGGTGCACATTGATTACTGTCCGATTGATCGGTGATCAATCACAGTGTGGTGAAACTGTAATTGATCAACGGTCGATTGCACAGGAATCTACCCGTGTGTGGCCAGCTTTAGGGTCTTCTGCAGGGTGCAGCGGTTCCTTCTCTGGAATTGGTCAAACATGACCTTGGACTTTTTCTTGGAGAACGTCCCATCCCCAATCATGAGATTGTGAGGTTTGAAGAACCTGTTGAGGTAGTTTGAATAACTTGCCAAGAGTTCCATTTGGTCCACCATCCAGCTAGGTGCTGTTTGGTGGACCCAGGGAAAAACTCATATTAGGTTCTTGAAACCTAAAGCTACCCATACACTGGTAGATTCCTCTGCGTTCCACCAGTGAACGATCACAACGTAATGACTCCATCATGCTGTTTTTGGACGCCTCCCAAACATACAAGAATCCACTAACAGTTTCCCGTGAGATATTTTGGATGGGGACCCTGGTCCCATCCAAAGTAAAGCAATCGACCAGAAAAAAAAATAAATGAATAAATAAAAACACGTCAAGGCGGATCGCCGTGCAACCGACTTGCGGTACTATTCTGGTCAATCCCTCCATTTTGTGGACGATCGACCCCCAAGCAAACAGCAGTTGATCGTCAGTAAAAAAACACCCGCGGATGGACAGGTGTATGGGGGCCCCAACAATAAACTCACAGTAAGGGATGGGATGTTCTTTTGGAAAAAGTTCTCATGGAGAAGAACATGATCTGGTTTGATCTTCTCTTGTTCACTGGTTACAATCATAAGGACCAGCCAATCAGAGCAATACTAATTAATCAGGTGATCTCCACAAATGATTTCCTAGGAGAACCCACCATAACCCTCTTCATCGTACGCAGCGGGGCTACCACTGATACACACACACTGTTGTACATCATCTCCTACTCATATGTCACTAGCTCCAGTAATTATGAAACATATGGCCAATTATTTACTCATAATCACAAGTAGATGGCGTGGGCCCAGCTGTCGGCGTACATCTGCAGATAGAATTACTATGTTGAACTTCAATATGAACTGAAGAATGTAAGAATGGGACAGACCGGCCAGCCTGGTCAATTATTTATGGACAGGACCTCCTGGCTTTTACCAAGTCAAGAGGTCACATGGTCAATGGGTTGCACAAGATCACCGTCTCCTATGTCAAATCGCTCATAAACAAGAGATCTGTCATGTCAGATATGGATGTAAACCGGTCCATAGGATGAGGTTCTTTCACAACAACAGAGAAAGCAATGGACATCGACCATGGTTTACGGTCATGCCCGATATCCCTGTTTGAGTGGTATTGATTGGTCCCGCTCGAAAACAGGGATGGCCGCATTAGATATGGGCCAGGTAGATGGCGGTGAGCGTGTGTTCCCTTTTTAAGATTTCCATACATAAAAAGTTTTAGTTTTCATACGCTGCTGCATCAATGGAGGTTTGTGTATCATCTCGGAGTTCAGCCCAAATTTGTTGTCTGCCTGCTTGCAGCACTGCGATCCTTTCCGCGTCCTGCGCCTCACTGCAGAGCCTCATTGCAGGCTTGCCGAGGACGCTCTCGCTTTCCATACTGCCGGAGAGACAAATAAACCGGGTCACTGGCGGACGTGATGCTGGTTCACAGCATCCCGACGTACCTGTAATTGTAAACTAACGTGGAATGAAACATTGCATGCAGCCAACAGGGAGACGACAGCGCAAACAGCGGGGGCTCTCGATGATCCTGGGGATCAACAGATCTGTAACAGGGGATTGAGGGGGGTTGAAACTCGCCAAGGGTACCCCTGCAAAACAGAGGCTGCCTGTACCGAAAACCTGTCTGGCAGGAAAAAAAATAATACATCAGTCCGAAAAAGTTAAGATTTGAGTGCAAAAGGATGTGTTTTACTGAGGGCAAATTTCCTCCCTAACTATCTGTTTCCCTGCCAACAAGTCAAATCTGCAACTGTGACAAACCACCACCACCACCCACCCCCCCCCCCTCAAAAATGGCAGGGGGGGGGGTCTAAGTTTTTTCACACACCAAAAAACACTTTAAACTAAAATAACCACAGACTATTTTTAAATATGTGCCCTTTAAATCCCTCTAACGCTCCACTCCCCACTATGTGTGGAAAGCAATTAAAAAACTTTATTCAAACAAAATCCTTCTTTGGTAAAATAACTGGATGATGGCAACTAGTTCCTCTGACACATAATCCAATGTGGTAATAATTTTAAACGAACAGAAGATAATCTGTCTGGGGGAAAAAAAACCACTCCTAAAAAGTCTTCCACAGCACAGGATGAGCAAAATCTCTTTACTCTAGCCCCAAGTGAGCCATTCTGGTAACAAAGATTTTTTTTAAAAACCTGTACAACTCCGTCACATAGAAATCTATAGCTCTTTCCTCAATTCCACATTGCCAAAAAGTATTTAGGGAAACAGGCTAAGGAGCTGGTCAGCACGTATCAAAACACTGCCTGGCATCTAACTTCCGGTCTACTTATTAAAGTTACACAAAGAAAAGGGTCTGTGCTGAAAAATCACTCCCTGCTGACGAGAAGATTGTCAGCAGCACAGAAGAGCGGAGAAATCTTTGATACCAGTGTCTGAGGGCATAACAGTTGATGGATAGCAAAAGTGCCATATAGCCAAAAAACACTTTGACATAAAACTTGAAAGCCCCAATCGTGACTTCCCTTAATAGGGGACAACAGCTGAAGGGCCCATACAACGTGATGACCCGATGAGCGTCAGGCCGCCCAGGTGAGCGATCCCTGTCAACCTTTGGATGGGGACCCTGATTACCAAAATTCTCACACCGACCCTCTTTGACTGGGATAGGGATCACCCGAAAACAGGGTGGCTGACCATATACGCATATAGGAGCGCTGACGCCGCCCACCCATTAATGGGCCACCACTGTTTTGAATGGAATCCCTCCCAACTCGAAGACAGGTCGGTGAACAGGATCATCGGCCGATGTCCATGATCCTGCACCTCGGATGAGACCAGGTTACCATCCAAACACAAATGGAATCACACACCTAAAGTTGGCCCTTAATTCTACCATCGTAGGCGACCCTGCGCTGTCATGGCGACGTCATGACGACACAACCACACTGTGCTCGACGCACCACACAATCGACGCCCATGGCGGCGTGTATGGTTGTAACCTAATGAAACGCCAACAGCCGCCATTCCAGACGAAACAACCCAATAGGAATATGGGAAATTTTAACACTCATTGTGCTTTTAATATCTCAACATTTATTATAGGCCAACATCATTACGCAGCGCTGACAATAAAGAAGAGTAGACAACACAAGATAACACACACGTACAGGTAGACACAGGAGGAGTAGAGGACCCAGCACAGTAGGGCTACATCTAATTGACACTATGTGTAGTAGATATATTCCACACTTAGTATACAATCGCTGTTTTACGACCAGCACGCTCCCTAATCCCTCCTTTACATGGAGAATTATTTGACCCCCCACGATTTTGTATTTGTCCCATGACAAAGAATGCAAAAGTCCAAGGAACAGTACATTCAATGGTAGTTTATTGTAACAGTGGCAGATAGCACTCAAAAGAAAATCGAAAAAAACTTACAAATTAATTAGGAAATAAGATTGAACCCCTACCAACCATTAAGAGTCACCTGTATACAAGACACCTGTCCACATACAATCAAGCCGACTCCCAACTCTCCAACATGGGAAAGACCAAAGAGCGTCCAGGATATCAGAGAACAAAAGTAGACCGCACAAGGCTGGAATGGCTCCAAACCCTAGCAAGACAGCTGGAGAGAAGGTGACAACTGTTGGGCGATTGTCGAAATGGAAGGCCCAAACTGGCCATCAATCGACCTCAGCTCTGGGCTCCACGCAAGATCTCAACCCTCGTGGGGTGTCAAGGTTCTGAGAAAGGTGAAAAAGCATCCAGACCTACACGGGAGGAGTAGTTAATTACCGCCCAAATAGCAGGACCACATCACCAAGAAAAACCATGGAAACACATACACCGCAAGGATTAACATCCGCAGGCTCGCAAGTCCCCTGCCAGGAGGCACATGTGCGGCCCTCTGAAGTTTGCCAAATGAACACCTGAATGATTCAGAGAGTGACTGGGAGAAGGTGCTGTGGTCGATGAGACCAAAAAGCTCTTTGGCATTACCCAACTCACCGTGTTTGAGAGAAAAATGCTGCCTATGACCCCCAAAACCCCACCGTCAACAGGGGTGGAAACATTTGCTTTGGGGTGTTTTTCTGACGAAGGGCACAGGACAACTCATCGCATTAACGGGAAAATGGACGGAGCCATGTATCGTGAATCCTGAGGCAACAAACCTCCTCCCTCTGCCAGGAAACTGCAAATGGGTCGTGGAGGTGTTCCAGCACGACAATGACCCAAAACATACAGCAAAGGCAACAAAGGGTTGGCTCAAGAAGAAGCACATTAAGGTCATGGAGTGGCCTAGTCAGTCTCGGACCTTAATCCATAGAAAACCTATGGAGGGAGCCAAGGCTCAAGTTGCACAGAGACAGCCTCGAAACCTTAGGGATTTAGAGATGATCTGCAAAGAGGAGTGACCAACATTCCTCTTAAAATGTGCGCAAACTTGGTCATCAATTACAAGAAACGTCTGACCTCTGTGCTTGCAAACAAGGTTTTTCCACCCAGTATTAAGTCTTTTGTTTTTGTTAGGGGTTCAAATACTATTTCACTCAATGAAATGCAAATCAGTTGCTATCTTTTATTAAAAGTTATTTTTTCGGTTTTCCTTTTAATGTGCTATTCTGCCACGTACAATAAACCATTAAATGATACTGTTCTGAGACTTTTCAATTCTTGTCATTGGACAAACTCACAAAATCAGTGAGGGGTCAATAATTATTTCCCTCCCCTGTATATGTAACCACAAAAAATCTTTACCACAAATCTCCTCACAGTTCTTACCACGAGCTGTCAGCAGCCGAGAAGTCACACCGGCCAATATGCTTATAGAAGGTGGCAGATGGTGACTTGCTGTGGCCGGCGGGCGCGCATGTCCGAAAGATGGTAAAACGCGGCCTGTGCCGCCCCATGCGTGTCACTGTCTTATTGTGGTGCAGTGAAACCCACACCAATCCATTATGGCTCCTTTAGCAGAGAGGCCTAGCGAGTAACAAAGGGAGGCCTGGCAGAAAGTTGGAAAGCGCCAACAAGTTGGGGGGGGGGGGGGGTTTGGGGGATGAGAAGGACACCAATGCCAGAAAACAGAACCGAGGGTCCCCCACCTCCACAAGCATGGAACCCTATAAAAACTATGTGTGCCGCCATCTTACTTTTTCCACAATATGGTGACCCCACTTGTTGTCACATTTCTTATATACAGTTACCTCAGTGATGTGATGCAAAAGCGGATCAGGGTAGTGACAACCGTGTATTATGGGCACTTGTGTGAATGTGACAACAACGAGACCCATTGACAAAAGGTTGTCACCCCATAAAGGAAGTGAAATGGGAGAAATAATATTGGAAGGAGCCATGCATGTATACCCTAGAAAAAGCTATAGTATTCCCTTCCATTCTCACCCCATAGCTGAGAGATGGGCCAGACTGAAACCAACACTCCCTGGAAAAGGTAGAGCCCTCCATACACCTTTAGATCACTCCATACATTTCCATTAGATTACCAACAACTATGTAGTATAATGGCTTCCTGATAGAATACATAGCGTTGAAGGCATATATCATTGCTAGTAGTACCGGGTCTCCCTGACAGAATACATAGTGAGTGGATGGTAAGATATCACTGCTATCAGGGAGGAACAGCACTACATAGCAGTGATATATACCTTCCATCACTATGTATTCTATCAGGGAGGACCCGGCGCTACATAGCAATGATTATACCTTCCAATCACTATTTATTCATCATTGCTATGTAGCGCAGGTCCCTCCCGATAGAATACATAGCGATTGGAAGGTATAAATCACTGCTATGTAGTGCTGGGTCCTCCCTGATAGCAGTGATATATACCTTCCAATCACTATGTTTTCTACAGGAGGACCCAGCACTACATGGCAGTGATATATACTCTTCAATCACTATGTTTTCTATGTAGTGCTGGGTCCTCCCTGATAGAATACATAGTGATTGGAAGGGTTAGAAAGGTCCTCATATCATATGGTTTTGGTAGTAGATCAAAAGTGGATGTACAGAAATTGTATTGGCAAGATTAAAAAGGTGTATTGGGGGGGGGGGGGCTTTAGCTACGTAACAACTACTTTGTTAAAGTTAAACTGTTTCCAGCCATCAGTGAGAAACAGGACCTCTCTCCAATATGCTATAGATGAACTGGAGTGGGGAGGTGTTCCAAGACTGAAAGGATGAGAGAGAATGGGTACTGCCAGTAACGGTACCCAGTATTAAGAGCAGTCTGGTTAGAGGCCCCCTTTAACTGTCATCGACATTTCTCTGTGTAGTCTATAAAACATGTGCAGAATTCAGAGCTGAGGGGCAAGAGCCGTCTGTCCTTCTGCGAGGAAGAGGTTGGGAAGGGCTACTGCTGGAACGCCAGCTAGTACTGAACAGAGGGGATATAATACATCCAGGAATTTATAAATCAGGTCGGCAGTGCCGAGACCCCGAAATCACTTTCAATGGAGGGGGGCTGACAAGGGCAGCCAGGAAGTGTTCAGGAATTTCAATTTAAATCTACTAAGAGGCCAAAAAAAAACAGATTACAGGGCCGGGGCAACATTGGAGGATGGAAATTCTGTCTAGCAAACACCTGCCAGAGTTCCTACATGTCTACCGTTAATCCCCTTTCTAAATCAGAATTTAAGGTCTAAAACAATCCAGTCAGGTTTAAAGTTTAGATGTTACCATCCACTTCCTGTCCCAGTGACACTACTAGAGCCCCCCATACACCTTTAGATCTCCACACAATTTCCTTTAGATTTACTAACAACTATGTAGGGCCGTGTCCTCCTGTAGAACACATAGTGATTGGAAGGTATATATCCACTGCATGTAGTGCTGGGTCCTCCTGATAAAATACATAAGTGATTGGAAGGTAATATACTACACGCTATGTAGTGCCGGTCCTCCCTGATAGAATACATAGTGATTGGAAGGTATATATCCCTGCATGTAGTGCGGGTCCTACCTGATAGAATACATAGTGATTGGAAGGTAATATCACTGCTATGTAGTGCCGGGTCCTCACTGATAGAATACATACTGATGTGAGGGTATATATCCCTGGCTATGTAGGGCCGTGGTCCTCCCTGAACAACATAGTGATTGGAAGGTATATATCACTGCTAGTAGTGCTGGGGCCTCCTATAGATAAACAAGGGATTGGAAGGTATATATCAATGCTATGTAGGGCCAGTCCCCCTGAAGAATGCATACTGGTTGGAAAGGTAAGATCATGCTATGTATGCAGGGTCCTCCCTGATAGTGATATATACCTCAACATATGATTCTATCAGGAGGACCCAGCACTACATAGCAGTGATGATAACCTTCCAATCAATATGTATTCCATCAGAGAGGACCGGCACACATAGCAGTGATAAAATTCCAACCACTATGTATTCATGTAGTGCAGGGTCTCCCTGATAGACATAGTGATTGGAAGGAATATATCACTCTTGATGGAAGGGCAGAGCCTGCATAGGTCACTTTTAAGCCAACTTGGGAAGTTGCATTGCATGTAACATATGAATTTTATATTTTATCAATTGTGTTCCAAAACAGGGTATAAGAATGTGGTTTCTGTGGGTCATGTCATAGTGTCACCCGAAACACCTATTTTCAGCAAGTCAGCATCGCCGAGCACACAAAGAAGCAAATATCACCTTCTATTCTCTGCAGTCAGTATCGATATATACCCCACCCTCCCCCGGCCACAATGGCCAGAAGTATTTTAAGTTATATGATGGAGCACAAAAAGCTATTCCTAAATCAGCGACATGGCTCCTAGCCAAACCTATTTGTCATGTTAACCATTGAAGACCCCGTTTAGAAATGCTAGTTTCCTGGCTGCTAGACCACCCACGCAGCCGATTCGAACTCTGAAAAAATTCTTGTTCTGGACTTAGGAATGCTAAACATGGGAGTCCCAACCCCGAAGAGTCATGTCAGGGCCTTCCTCTACCAACAGCTAGTCCATGGAAAGAAGGCTAAGGGTGGTCAAGGAAATCCCTTACCAATGCTACTAGGACTATGGGGGGTTAGTGTCAACTTCTCCTGAAGTTGGCATTGGCCAAGGAACCTCAAGAACATCTGAAAGGACCAATGGAGCTCTGCTTTGCAAGTAACAAACTTTTTTCCCAACCAGTTTATGGAACGGATACTTTCAACAAACGTATCCCATTTCCTTTATGCCATCTGGTGCCTTATATAATGGAGATCATAGGAGGACGATAACAGGAGGGCCTAAGGAGGAACCACGAGAGGCCTAGGAGGGCCAAGACGACCACGAGGAGGGCCTAAGAGGACCACGAGGACGGGCCTAAGACGAACACGAGGAGGGCCTAGGAGGGACCTAAGAGGACAACGAGGAGGGTCCCTGGAGGAACTAAGAGGACCACGAGGAGGGCCTAGGAGGACCTAAAGGAACCACGAGGAGGGCTCTAAGAGGACGCGCGAGGAGTGCAAGGGCTAGGAGGACGCGGAGGAAGGTAGGAGGACCGCGAGGAAGGGCTAGGAGGGACCCGAGAAGGGCTAGGAGGACCGCGAGGAGGTCTAGGAGGAACCGCTGAGGAAGGGCTAGAGGACCGCGACGCGAGGAGGGCTAGGAGGACCGCGAGAGAAGGGGCTAGGAAGGCCGCGAGGAAGGGTAGGAGGACAGCGAGGAAGGGCTAGGAGGACCGCGAGATAGGGTATGGAGAGGACCGCGAGGAAGGACAGAGGCTAGGGGAACCGCGAGGAAGGGCTAGAGGACCAGAGGAAGGGCTGGAGGACAGCGAGGAAGGGCTAGGAGGAACCGACGAGGAAGGAGCTAAGGAGGACCACGAGGAAGGGCTAGGAGGACCGAGGAAGGGCTAGGAGGACCACGAGGAAGGGCTAGGAGGACCAGGCCCGGACGAAACAGTCAACCTTTTCATCTCTAAGGAACCCTTGAAATATTTTTTGGTTCTTGAGGAACCTCTTAAGTCCATCACCATGGTCAACAACTTGAAGAAAGTTTAAGATGAAAGTGGGAAATATGGAAACATGAACAGATTCTTTCCAAACCTCCACAGAAAGTATTCTGACCATCAAAATTGGTTTCCTTCAACATTTGTGGCTTTCCATTGCTGGTTGATGGTCAAGGTAGATAGGAGATCAACCAACCAATGCTCATGGCCCTTTGCACCCTCAACAGGAACCTAAAAATGTTCCAGGGAACCCTGGTTGAGAAATCAGGACCCCCATACTTCCCTACGGATACAACAGAGGAGGGAAGGTGGTCACTCTAGCACAGGAAGTGCATTACGGGTAGGATCAACAAGTCAAAAGAAGTGCTCTGACCTGAACCGTAATATTCAGACAACAACAAACATGACGTTGAATGTTCTTTGTAGGTCGCACATAGCCAGGCTGATGACTTCTCATTATCAGAGCAAAGTACAAAAGGTGGATCTCCCGGGCCCACGTCCAAGGACTTACAGCACTGTAAACATACAAGTGAGGCCAGTACATACACAGCACCCCCATCCCCAATAGAGGCCCCTAACAGGGGGTCCAATGCAAACATCACAGCGCTGGAGTTATAAATGTAACTGCAAGAGCTTAGTCTCCAAAAACCTCATTCATACAAAGTACAGAGAAAAAAGGTCAAAGCAGTAACCACTTTCCACCACTTGGTGTCCTCAGTTCCCACATTGGAGCCATCCAACCCACCTACTAGTATGCCTGGCTGTCAAAGACACGCAGCCTAACGCCCGGTGGGCATGTCTTTGACAGCCAGGCATTCTAGTAGGTGGGCTGGATGGCTCCACCACGGCTCATACATCCTTCTAACAGAACCGCTCTCTACCAGAAGAGACAACCAAGATCAGAAAGATCCAAACGCTCCCGCTAATCCAGGCCTGGCTTGTGGCACCAGTATTACAGAACACATTGGTGCCATCACAAGTGATGTTCAGCAAGGATGCTGACTGTACAACCCAACCGAATAGAATGTGCCTGTTAAGATGGAATGGGTTTTGATCATTCCACCAGGACTCCGTAATTAAAGCAGAAGCGAGTGAGCGGA
The DNA here is from genome assembly GCA_036250615.1 of Ptychadena robeensis. Lineage (NCBI taxonomy): Eukaryota > Metazoa > Chordata > Amphibia > Anura > Ptychadenidae > Ptychadena > Ptychadena robeensis. The sequence goes on from CM070034.1 coordinate 164,342,615, forward strand.
GAAAGAAGCAGCTATTACCTGGGTGTAATGGATCTCATCATTACACATCACCTAATTCATCTCTGCCCCTCCTCCATGCAGACGTACAGCACGTGCGAGCGGCCGCAGAGCAAACATTGACCAATCACGTTGTTTTAAAATTAAACAATAAATGTTCTGTAGATTCCCGGAGGGGTGTCCTGACTTTTCTCTGGAGTAGTTTAGCCTGATGGCTATGGTCACTCAGCCTGTGATTGGACAATCAGCACTTTAACCCCTCCCACTCTTCCTATGCACCTTTAAGCACACCTGATTGGCTCCCAGCTTTACCCTAAAGGTGCCCATACATTGCGATGGGCACTCGACAGATGACCAGTTCGAAGGCCACGTGGTGATGTCACTATGCTGCGCTTGGGCGCCTGTGGATTGGATGGGAATCAAGGCCCACCACTTCAGGGCCAATCCTTTCGAGCAGGATTTACGGACATGTCCATTACCTGTTTAACAGACCTTTCTTAAAGAAGGAACAGTTGATCCCGCTGGAAGAAAGGGGTGGCCGCATCAAATGGTCATGAGTGTGCAAGGCGTGACGTCAGCGCTCAAAACGGCCATCTATAGAGCGGCTATCGGCAGGTGTATAGTCCATGTCTCCACTGCGTCAGTGGAGCCACTGTGCAACTATGTGTAAAGGTGGCCATAGGCGGTTCGATTTGCGGCCATTTTCCCTGCAGATCGGCCTGCCGCGCGTGCTCAAAGCATTCATTCTGCCGTGAAATCGGTCGCAAACCTAACGCTCAAAGCCTGAATTCGGCCAGCAAAATCAAGGTCAGTCATTTTTAGATCGATCTCTTTACTTTTTATGATCCTCATCCAAAGTAAACGCACAAAGGGTGCACGGACTATTCCCAGCACAAATGGACATGCATGATGACGTCATCACGCACGGTCGATCTAGCGGCAGATCGAAGAAGAAGCATCAATGACCAGCTTTAAGCGCAGGGGCGATTATGACCACCCTACCGCGTTTTTAACCGTCGACTGCCCCCCTAGCGGAAAATCATGCCCGATTACATCAATGGACGTGGTCAAAAATCGCGTCCCCAGTGAATAGGAACACGATTTTTGACTGCGACCATTCATTTTCTATGCGCCCGATCGTGGGGAAAATCACGTGCAAAGGCAGCGAAGCATTTAAAAATGCGTCCAGGGTGGGAACAAGCCCTTAATGTTGCATTGAAAAACAAGTTTAACATGCAAGGGATGCACTTGTGTTAATGTGTTCATAAATGCATTTTTTCCTGCGGTTATGGGCGCGCAGACGCATCCATAGCGCAAAACTATCCGCGGCTGATTGCTCCCATTAAAAGTCATTTGGCATTCCATGTAGCGATCGGGCGCGAAAGCGATTTAGGGGGCCTTTTTTTTTTTTTTTTTTTTTAACGCCACCCTACCGCGTTTTTAGCTGCGTCAATTCATTTGCTATGGCCACGATCCTCGCGATCAGGAAAATGCGTCAGATCACGTGCAAGATTGCGCCCGCTTGCAGGGAAAAATGCATGCAAACGCGGCAAAGAAATTAAAGTAGAGCCCATCCGCTCTAATGGAAACAAGCCCTTAATGTTGAGTTTGCCGTGCAAAGCTTGTGTTAATGCAGATATATTCGCATTTTTTCCTGCGTTTATGGGGGGCAGACGCATCCATAACGCAAAGGCCTGACACTTTCAGCATCTCCCCAACAACGAAAGCTTTCTGCTACTTTGTATCTAATTTATTCGTGGAAAATACATAGTTGCCTGGACTCCCCATGACCCGGTGACATTTGTTGCCTCCAACGTCAGATCCGGGGTTCTGTGAGATTTTCGGGGTGTCACCAGCCAGGACACGGATACTTTAAAACCATAAGCCAGCCATACACGTTCGGATTCCATGGCCGCTCGATCACCTATCCGATCGATTCTGGCGGGAATCGCAGGTGTGATCAATCGGCCAATTAAGAGTATCCGATCGCTGCATACCACCTTGTCCAATGGATTCCGGGACGATTCCGTGTCCGATTGTCCACCTCACAAATGGCAACTCCCCCTCATCCGCGCAGAATCGGATCAAAAAGACCAACATGTTGGTTCTCTGTCGGATCCGATTCTGGGCCCCCGAATGATCGGACGTGATCGGACGGACAAGGTGGGCTGCACACGATTCCGGCACGATCGTTTCGCGTGCACGCGCCCGGAATCCGACCCGTGTATGGGGGCCTATAGTCACATGACTAGAACGCCTTGGCATTAGTCATGTGACTAGAAGCTCAGATGCCACCAGCTGGTCTTTCAGGTCTCCCTATGCTCAAGGTCAGAACTGATGATGTTGTTTTACACTGCAGGACCACTTCCACCCTACTCAGCCACCCCCAGGTGGAAGGGGGGGGGGGGGGGG
>CM070034.1:164353514-164364725 GCA_036250615.1 Ptychadena robeensis
CGGTGCATATCGGGACTGGTCTGTCTGCACCCGTCGGGGTGTGTATGGCAGCCTTAAGGTCCATGGGGCCATATGTTCATTGCAATGGCAACTAAGATAACAGGCTGCTGTGTGCATTTCTTAAGCCGTCCATACACGTTTAGATTTTTAGCCAATTTTTTGGCCAATCGACCGCACGTGATGATGTCATCACACGCGTTCAATCGGATGAAAAACTGTTAAAAATCGGTTTCCGCTTTTGGTAATGAATTTACCCCGAGCCGTACTGGGGATTACTGCCAGGGGGTAGGAGCTGCTTTGCATTTCATTGTTTAATTTTCAACATGGCTCGCTGTGTTGTTCACTGTTCTGGATTCAGGACCCTGTAAAAAAAAAAAAAAAAGTTTTCCCACCCCTGAGATTGTAGCTCAACACTTCCATCTGCCCTCTGTATCTGCCTCTAGCAGTGGCGGGTCTTATATTCTACAACCAGGAGCCATACATAACAACATGCTGCCCATTTTGTACACCATTCATCTGCAAGTTCTACAAAACCACTTGGTGGGGGCGTGTCCCTGACACCCTGTGCACACAGGAAGTAGGCAACTGTCACCTACTCAAATCATTAGAACTTTATTAAATTCAGGTACGTTTTATATTTTTAAACGTAATTGAGCACGAACAGATTTTTTTTAACTTTGGATTCAATTGGTTACACTCTATATTATTTATTCTCAATTAGCTTTGGGACTATTTTTAAAGATCCGGCGGAAGGATATTTCGCACGGCGGCGGAGGGATACTACACAACATGACAGCATGCTGTGTTCTCATGCGCGCTCTCGCTGTGCGCGCTGCTCCCGGTGCCCGGCGGCTGACCAGCGACACCTATCTTCAAAGCTTCATACTGCAGCACACCGAGGTGGTCACCGATCACATGACCCCGGAGCTCCGACTTCTGCTGCTCACACCCCGGTGTAAGTACTGGCACCTCCGGCCCGAGCGCTGGCCCTACGGCGACCCCTACTGGGCGATCTACTGGCCGGGAGGACAAGCACTGTCCCGGTGAGTAGAACTATAGGAAATTGGATTAGTGGTGACAGCTCGCCACCTTGTGGCCGCGAAGTGGTATTACAGGCGCTGTATGTTCCTATGGAACCATCCAAAGTTTTCACATTTTACTTTTCTGATACATTGTGTCTGATTTACCAAAGTAATGCAGAATAGTTATTTGTGCTTTTTATTTACCTACCGAATGTGGTATATCAAATAATGGACAACTATATGCAAGGGACATTGTAAATCAATAAAAGTAAACCCCTAATCTCTAACCTCGAACTTTCAAAATGTGTTAAGCCCCCCATACACCTTACAATCTTACCATACACTTTCTGTACAATCAACTTGTCTTCTACCAAAACCATGTAATATGAGGAGCTTTCTAAACCTTCCAATCACTTTCGAGTACCAACAGCCTGGAAATTGCCCATGTAAATGGTGTCATAGGGTAGAGGCCATTGACTTTAATGGGACTGTTCACGTTCACATTGGCATTTTTTACAGCCCAGAGTGTCAAGAGAACCTGTCTTCCAAGAGAGACAGAGCTCATGACAGATTATACACGTTGAACCCCTATGCCTTTATTGTATTCAATTATTTACTTAATTTAAAAAAAAGATTTGTGCTCCCCAATAAACTACCAGACTCCCCAATTGGCATAGGGTCAGGTATGGAAAGGGGGGAGCTGTGAAAAGCATGCCCTTCTCCTCCAGACAATACCAGACCCCCTACCTGGCACAGCCTGGAAAGTGGCGAGGGGACATGACAGCCACCCCCTTGTATCAGACTCTTTGGTTCGGGTTAGTCATTTAGGGGGACGCCACACAAAATATTTGTAAAAATATGAATAATAATGATGGCCAAATCTGTGTGGGAAGTCAGGTGTGAGAGTAGCGCCCCCTCCCTCCTTACTTCCCACCCCGCACATCATCTGCACAAGCAGGGTGGGGAAATATGAGGGAGGGGACACTAAACTTCCCTGATCGTGCAGGAGGTGATGACGCAGAGTGTCGCCTTTGGTATTTGCAAGTTTGGCAGAAGTGACGCTCCACACCGCCATATACAGGAAGTGGCACTTCGCAATGTAACTTCTAAAAATGTTGAGAACCCCTGCCATGTGGGGACGCCATGCCGGGTAGTTGATGGTGTCACCATGTTCCTTCCAGATACTAAATAATTTCCTATATCATATTCTGTCGTTACTTTACAGATACCTGCTAGATAACCCGGAAATTGTTCGGCAGAAACAGGTTTTAGATCTCGGCAGTGGGTGCGGAGCTGCAGCCATCGCTGCGAAAATGGGAGGAGCTTCTTATGTACTAGCCAATGACATCGACCCAGGTGAGATGAGAAGAAAACACAGGGGAGGAACCTAAGGCTATGTCTTCAGAGCGTTTAGTGATCCGTCGGGACCCCTACGTTAAGCGCAGGGCTTGGCGGGCGTCCTGACGGATCGCATACACATTAGCTGCTCTGTTCAGACATCCGCCAATGCACGGGTTAAAATACTGCACTATGTTAACGCCTGCATCGGCGGATCGGCTCAGCGTCGTGAGAACAGAGCATCTACCGAGTAGGTTTAGTGTATGGGATCCATCGGGACCCCTGCCAAGCACTGCGCTTAGCAGAGGTGGTCCCGACCGATAACACAAGACTGTGAAAACACGCCCTAAGAGTCTCTAACCTGATAATGCATTGAGATTTCTTTTCACTGGCTGCATGCTGGTTTCATGTCTGAATCATAATTTGTTACAGGAGAGATACAAGACAAGCTGATCCTCCAGTGGGTGTTAAAATCAGGGGGAAATAGTGCCTGTGTCTTATGGTCCAAATGAGAATGAAAATTGCGAGCGCCAGGTGATTAATCGCCTAAGTGGGAACATAGCCGAAAGCTAGCCATACATGTGTTGACTCATGAGCGATCGATCGCCCATCCAATCGATTCCGGTGAAGTCACAGGCGTCGATCGATCGCCCAATCAAGTCTGTGCCTACCACCTTAGGCCACCGATTCCTGGACGATTCTGTTCCCGATCGATCGATTCACAAATGTCAACGCCCCTTGATGTGTGCTGAATCGATCAGAAAACACCAACAGGTTGGTTCTCTGGCCGATTCGATTTGGGGGCCATGTCGATCAGGCGGGGTCGATCGGTCAAGGTGGGCTGCACTCGATTCCTCGTCGATCGATCAGCGTGCACGCATCCGGTGATCGATCGGCCAGGAATCGTGTGGGAAATTGACCCGTGTATGGCCACCTTTAGTTCAAAACCTTTCAAACAGAGGGGTGTGTCTCACAGAAAATGAGATCATAACATTAGCCCTTCTGTATCTGAAACAAGATTGAGTGTAATGTAGCGCTTATGCAGCTGGGTGGCAGCATTGTACAACTTATGCATATCTAAAGCTGGCCATACACCTTTAGATCTGTGTCAGATATACTTTAGATCTACCAACACCTATGTAGTGCTGGGTCCTCTGCGATAGAAGACAGGTAGATTTGATGGTTTAGAAAGCCCCTTCATATTACATGGTTTTGGTAAAACAAAAGGAGATCTAAAGGAAATCTGACAGAGAAATCTAAAGGTGTATGGGGGGGCCTTATGATTAGAAATAATATGTTCAATATACACTTGACCTTAAAACTATAAACCAGGAACGGAGGGGTTTATCCTGACAGCTTTATGGCTAAGAATCAGACATTCTGGTTCCATTGCTAACTGTCTTGAACAGTGATATATACACTCAGATTAGAATACAATAGACGTCTCTTCTACAACAACTCACATATCACTTAGGTGACAACACAGATAAGTTCAACAATGAACCAGGGGCTGACTTCATCTCCTGCTGTTGCTGGCCATACACATACCGATAAACGGCCGGATTTTAATCTGACCGACGGGCGTGCGCGCTCTCGCCGTCGGTCAGGTTAAAATCCGGCCGTTTATCGGCATGTCCCCACATGGGGCGACAGATCCCTGTCGCCCCACTTCTCGACCGGCCAGAGATCCGACATGTCGGAAAATCTGAGCCGATGGGAGCCGATTGCCATAAGCAGCAATGAAGACGGCGTCTCCATCGCTGCTTATGGCCGGCACACAAAGGGTGCCTGGCCGATTGTGGGGCCCCAGAATGCAATGGGAGGCTAACGTGATGACGTCATCACGTTAGCCTCCCAGGGCGTCATCGGGGGTAGTCTGCCTGCACACATCGGCGTGTGTATGGCAGGCATTAGTGAGAATTAAGCAGCCCATACACGGGTCAGATTTTCAATCAATCGACTTAAAACGATCAATTTTTAAAGCTAGGCACACACGGGTAGATTTGTAAAACAATTCAAGTACAATCAATCACGGTGATTGATTGTACTCGAATCTGCTTACAATCCTTCCTGTGTGTGCTGTCCTTCGAGGGGGTTCAATAGAGCCCCCTCGAAGTACCTCGATTGAACGGGTTTCCAACATGTTGGAAAACCACATTCAATCACCAACACTCAACATGAAATGTTTTCATATAGAGTACAGGGAAAGCCGACATCTTCACACAGAACTGACAGCTGGGCAGTCAGCGAGCGGAGTCTGTGTAAAGGGGCGGAGTCAGCACTCTTCACTCCAGCCGGGCTCTACGGGGAGAAGCAGGCTGGATTTCTCTTCAGCTTTTAGCATGTTCGGCTTTACATGCTGAAAGCCGGAGAGAACTCTAGCTAAATTGAAGTTCAATTGATCCCCGATCAATCACAGCGTGGTGACGTCACCACGCTGTTATTGATTGGTGGTCGATTGCACGGGAATCTACCCATGTGTGGCTAGCTTAAGTCGGTATAAAATTGTATGTCGATTGTATCATGGCCCATATGTAGTACAAGATTTTTGATCGATTTTTTTTTTTTCAATCGACATAACAATAGATCCAAAATAGTCTGATTAAAATTTCAATCAGAAGTGAGGTAGAATAGGTAGAAAAAATCGATCAAAAATTGGTTGACCACACTTGGTTCTCAAAATACAACCGATCAAAATTTACCATCCAGTCCGATCAAATAACGACTGAATTTTCACTCAATTTTGATCGGATTAAGTCGATTTAACCAGGTGGGCAAAACTCAATTTTCAATCAATCGACTAAAAAATTTATCGTTTTAAGTCGATTGATTGAAAATCTGACCCATGTATGGGCTGCTTAAGGGTCCCCATACACTATTAGATCTCTCTGTCAGATTTCCTTTAGATCTCCTTTTGTTTTACCAAAACCATGTGATATGAGGAACTTTCTAAACCATCAAGGCTACCTGTGTTCAATCACAGAGGACCCGGCACTACATAGTTGTTGGTAGATCTAAAGGATATCTGACAGAGAGATCTAAAGGTGTATGGCCAGCTTTAAGAGGCCCTCGCTTTAAGTTAAGCTAGCCACACACGGGTAGATTCCCGTGCAATCGACCACCAATCAATCACAGCGTGGTGACGTCACCACGCTGTGATTGATCGGGGATCAATTGAACGGAAATCAATGTGCACCACATGGGCACATCGATTACCGTTCAATGAAGACGGCTAGCTAGAGTTCTCTACGGCATCCAGCATGTAAAGCCGAACATGCTGGAAACTGTAGAGAAATCCACCCTGCTTCTCCCCGTAGAGCCCGGCTGCAGAGTGGAGTGCTGACTCCGCCCCCCTTCACACACTCTGCTCTGAGCGCGGGCTGTCACTTCTCTGTGATGATGTCGGCTTTCCCTGCACTGTACATGAAAATTCTTTCATGTAGAGTGCTGGTGATTGAATGTGATTGAATGTGGTTTTCCAACATGTTGGAAACCCATTCAATCGAGGTACTTTGAGGGGGCTCTATTGAACCCCCTCGAAGGACAGCACACACAGGAAGGGTTGTAAGCAGATTCGAGTACAATCAATCACCGTGACCGCGCACGTTGATTGATTGTACTTGAATCATTTTACAAATCTACCCGTGTGTGCCTAGCTTTAGACATTCATGAAACGAACCCTAGCTTTGCTCTGCATTGACCTCTGTACACATTTTTGAGCAGAAATACAAAATGGAATGAACATAGCTTTTATTATTATTGTTTATTTATTAAGCGCTGTACAATGAAATAGAGTTGAGACAACACAGTATAACACACAGGTACAGGATATGACACAGGAGGAGTGGAGGACCCTGCCCGGGCGGGCTTACAAACAAATAGGTTGGGGAACAGAGTATACAATAGGTGGGGTGGGGGGGGGGCTTAACTATGGCTTTTAAATATAGGTCAATAGACAGGGGGGCACATAACTTTTGTAGTGAGCTCCTCAGATGAGTACCTGGAGATGGTGTGTGGTACTCACCCCATATGTAGGGTGGTCTTCCTCACTGTCCTCTGCATCAGCCTCCTGCATGGTAGGTTCTGCTGCAGATGGACCTCCCTGCTCCTGATTGATTCTCCGTTTAGCTCCATCCACAGGTCACCAGCTGGCTTTGGGCCAAGTGTAAAGCTGGGTTTACACGTGTAGATTTTTTGTTCGTTCAACTGCCGATTCGATTTTTTGATAGATTTTTTTTGTCGAACAATCGTTCGTCCATTTATCGGATGTAACATTAGATTTTGTTCGTCCATCCCGATATCGAATGAAAATACATTCAGAATTACTACGACCGATAAAAATTTACCAACATGTTCGATGACCTTTTGAACGATGATTTTTTGTTCGAGATCGAACAATATGTATCCTTCAGACAAATTGGCCATTCTAGATTTTTGTTCAATCAACCAAAAAATTGCTCGTTCTTCATTGATCGGACGAAAAAATCTACAGGTGTAAACCCACCTTAACTCTCACAGTACAACAGCGTTTGAACCCCCAGATCTCATACCTCAGTAGTGCAACCCTGACATTTTTTGGCTTAGTAACCAACCCCTGAGACTACCTGCAGTCCAAGTGTCATCCTTTCATAGTCATATTCCAGCTGTCACACAGTGCTTTTCTCTTGTCAGATTTTACCCTTACATATGCCTACTCTGACTTTCATCCCCCAGATCTCCAACACCAATCTTATTCTTTGGATTAGTAATTTACATTTCCAGTGTCACCCCCCTAACTGCAACCTCTCATAGTTATTCATGTTTCCCTGCGGTTATCCAAGTGACATAAATTGTATACATGTAACATTTAGCTGCGGCCGCCCAGACACGGAGTGCCTCCAAGATGTTAGTACACATATGAGCTGTGTAACAATAATGCCGGTACGCAGAGCTAGGTTTTGGCCCCTTCTGAGTACCTGAGTACCACTTATGTGCACCCCTGTCAATAGATATATGTATAAATGCTAGACCCCTATGAAAAGGCACAACAGGGGACACAGCGCAGAATAGTGGCCAACCGACTGCCGCCAAATATTTTGGCCATCACTAGATGGAAGCAGAGGGGCAACTTGTATCCTGTAAATAGAACAGAACCTGGTACAGTTATGGAAAATTCTTGTCTTGTCCTGGGGGCGGCATTCACCTGGCGCTGCACACTGTGTGCCGGAACACAGGGACTTGTGGGTGCTTTCTGCGCAGCTGATATTTGGTACCTGCAAGACACAGCGTACACACGGAGGGGGGGTTGGGGTTTAAAAGATGTGACAAAATGCCTCCTGTCATGTCTTTCCTAAATACGACAGCTGTCTTTGGCACAGGGTAGATCTTATTTTTGGGGAGGGCTATAAAGGTGGCCATACATGGCGCGATTTGCACCTAATCGACTGCAGTGCGCGCTCCCGCCAATCGCCTGGCGGTCGCTCAGCCAAAAATCGGGTGACCCCATGAAAGGATTAATTATATAGGATTGTATCATTTATTCACTTCTTTAATTTAACCTTTTATATAGAGAGAGATTTCTTCTGCTATTCGAAGGTTGTTCCCATCCTCCCTCCCCCTATACGTTAGGATTGGAATGTCTCCTAAAGCCAGCCATACACGTTCGGATTCCATGGCCGCTCGATCACCTATCCGATCGATTCCGGCGATTCTGGCGGGAATCGCAGGTGTGATCGATCGGCAAATTAAGAGAATCCGATCGCTGCATACCACCTTGTCCAACGGATTCCGGGACGATTCCGTGTCCGATTGTCCACCTCACAAATGGCAACTCCCCCTGATCTGTGCAGAATCGGATCAGAAAGACCAACATGTTGGTTCTCTGTCGGATCCGATTCTGGGCCCCCGAACGATCAGACGTGATCGGACTGACAAGGTGGGCTGCATGCGATTCCGGCACGATCGATTCGCGTGCACGCGCCCGGAATCGATCGTGCCGGAATCCGGTCGGAATCCGACCCGTGTACCCCTTAAGAGTTTTATTGATTCCATATGGTGAAGTTTGGGTGTATTTGTAGCATAGATTCCATTACCATTTTGGGCATGTGTTTTTCTCTCTTTGTGTGTGACGTGATTTGAAACAGGTGTATAAATAAAGCGTGTGCAGATTTCTCTTTGAGATGTGTTCAGATACAGGCATTCGCTGTGTTTCTGTCTTTTCTCCCAGCGCTGTTGAGGAATCACATTTAGACTGGAGAGTCAATTTAAGCTGAAATATTCAGTTTGGAACTGAATAAAAGAAAGCCCTTAAAGCTAGCCATACACAGTCGGATTCCATGGCCGATCGATCACCTATCCGATCGATTCCGGCGATCTCAGCGGGAATCGGAGGTCCGATCGATCGGCCAATTAAGTCCGATCGCTACATACCACCTTGTCCCACGGATTCCTGGACGATTCCGTGTCCGATCACTTACTCCACAAATGGCAACTCCCCCTGATGTGTGCAGAATCGGATCAGAAAGACCAACATGTTGGTTCTCTGTCCGATCCGATTCTGGGCCCCCGAACGATCAGACGTGATCGGACGGACAAGGTGGGCTGCACCCGATTCCGGGACAATCGTTTCGCGTGCACGCGCCCGGAATCGATCGTCCCGTTATCCGATGGGAAACGGACCCGTGTATGGGGGCCTTAAGAACCTACATTTACACCCCACCTGGTAAGATAGACCAGGAATCTCCCGCATGTCAGATCGCAAGGTGATCCGACATGCCCGTAAACTCCTGGTCGTTCCCATTACTTTGAATGGGGGTCCCCATTCAAAATAATGGCCAGCATACAAAGGGTGGCTGCTGATTAGCTAAGAGGTCGGCTGCAGGACGTCATCCCGTCGATCCCTCATCTATGGAGGCAGAATCACCTCGTGTATGGGGACCTTGAGAAGCACTGGCCAAATAGGAGCTAGAGGTAGGTGGGGAAACACAGAAGACACCCATTTCACCAACATTTCTAATGCCATTTCTTCTCCATCCAGTCGCAGGTGCAGCTCTGACCCTAAACTGCCAACTGAACGGCCTGCAGCCTCTTCCCTTCCTCTCGGAGAATATAATAGGCGCTGACGCGCGTCCGTGGGGACTAATTGTCCTCGGTGACATGTTCTATGACGAGCAGCTCGCTGATGGCCTCCACCGGTGGCTCAGACGTTGTATAGAGCGGCACAAGACTACAGTTCTCATCGGGGACCCCGGAAGAGGACATTTCATGGACCACCCAATACAAAACCAGCTGCAGAAATTGGCGGAATATCCCTTACCGGAATCTAGCAAGCAAGACAACTACGGGCTGGACCGCACCGCCGTGTGGAAGTATCAGCCATGACTTTCATGTACAAAGTAGTGTTGAGCGCAAAGAATTCGCAAAGATCTGGAATATAGCGCATTCTTCACAATATTGTAGAGTCTGAGGAAAGTACCATTCACACATTTCCATGTACAAGTGCCGATTTCCGCAAAGGATTACTTCTATGCAGCTGCTATCACACATTTTACCACTAGATGTCGCAGTGACAACACATTGCGTTCACAATATTCACATGTACAAGTGCCGATTTTCACAATGAATTACTTCCAATGGTGATTACATTGCAGCTGTTATTCAACATTCTGCCACTAGATGTCACAGTGACAACACATTGCATTCACAATATTCTCATGTACAAGTGCCGATTTCCGCAAAGAATTACTTCTATGCAGCTGCTATCACACATTTTACCACTAGATGTCGCAGTGACAACACATTGCGTTCACAATATTCACATGTACAAGTGCCGATTTTCACAATGAATTACTTCCAATGGTGATTACATTGCAGCTGTTATTCAACATTCTGCCACTAGATGTCACTGTAACAACACAAGGCATTCACAATAGTCTCATGTACAAGTGTTGATCTTTGCATGACTTACTTCTATGAGTGTTGTCTCATGTGGTGATTACATTGCAGCTGCTATTTCACATCCTGCCACTAGATGTCACTGTGACAACACATTGCGCTCCCAAACACGCATGTACAAGTGCCGATACTCACATTGCATAAAAATTACAGGAGATCGCGAATTTACTGAATATTTGAAGAATAATTCAGGAAGATCTGTCATATAGCTTGTACTTTATCTTCGTAATCGCGAATATTCGAAATTCTGGGGAAAGTACCATGCATTGCGTTCACAATATGCGCATGTACAAGTGAATGAATGACTTCTATGAGTGTTGTCTCATGTGGTGATTACACTGCAGCTGCTATTCCACATTCTGCCACTAGATGTCACTGTGACAACACACATTGCGTTTACAATATTCGCATGTACCGATTTGCACAATGATAATAATTACAGGAGATCTCAAATTTACTAAGAATATTTTGAGAATAATTTGAATATTTGGAGAATAATTTGAATATTTGGAGAATAATTTGAATATTGTCTATGCTGCTCATCACTAGTACAAAGTTGGACACAGTGGGGCTGCAGCTGATTTTTAGTACTCCAGCACTGGCCAGTCACTATTCTACCATACAAGTGATACAAGTCAGGGGTCATTCATGGTATAGTATTTTTCTATGAGCCTCAGTCACAGTGGGAAGTGTGCACGTGGATACGTAGAATGTGAAAAGCTTTCTCTTCATTACAGTTTAGCGAAATCGGTTTCAGGAATTAAATGTTTATTTATATAGGAAACAAACTGGGTCCCATGTCGCCATTATTAATGTATCTGAAGAAAACAGTGCAATCCCCCTGCTCCATAAGCCCCACGCAATGTGACCCCTCTTTCCTCTGCCATGGGGGGGGGGGTTCTGTGATGCGATGTGTCTG
>CM070034.1:164398841-164410766 GCA_036250615.1 Ptychadena robeensis
AAAATCGAATCGGAGGTTGGACGAAACAAAAATCTTGACGTGTAAACCCACCTTTACTGTCATTTGCTTAAGATGCATTCTACCTAAACAAATATCCTATAATAACATTTCATATGAATTCGGCTGTTATGGAAAAGTCAAATGTCAATAGATAACCATAAAGTATTCATTTGAGCTAACTACTTGGTCCTCATAAGTGATTTCCATCATACCAGATATAACAATACTGTTATTCTTATCCAAATCATGATGGTGCTGCAGGACCATACAGTACTACAAAGGGATAACGTCCATAGTGGCTTTAGCAACAGTAACAAATATAGCATTTCACACAATCACTATACATAAAAAAACAAGGCTCCTCCTTTTTTTCCTTTGTAGGACTGCAGACCTCAACATACCGTATCAGTTTTATCTAAGTCGACCATATGAGATATGTGACAACCTGAGGAAATCTACATTAGGCACAAAAGGGTAATGTCAGTGCTGTCAGGATGACAGAAGCTCTAAGGTCATAAATCTTAATGTTGGGACAGCTGGACAACTATCTCTGAGATTTTGCTCATAGAAACAGGGAGCTGCTATTAGCAACATAGAAGACATTTCTTTCCCAAACTTTTACAAGAGCTTCAAATCAAAAGCACATTTATTTGGACCACTGAAAACAACGATGGATTATAGTCTCATCCATCGTTCCTTGCTTCCCCCTTAGATACATAGTTAAGCAACATAGGTCATTTAAGATATTGTAAGAAATTGGGTTTTTTTTTCCTTTCCTAAAGATCTCACTCTGCAGTCTAAGGGCTTGTTTCCACTAGAAGCGGAAGCCCGCGGTGCGGCTACATCCGCGCCCATTCATTTCAATGGCGCTGGTCCCCTGTCCGCGGAATCGCGCGGACGGTCGCCTAAAAACTTGGTTGACCGATTTTTTAGGCGGCCGTCCGCGCGTTTCCGCGGCCGCCCAGCACTGACCGCGGCCATAGGGATGAATGGCCGCCGCTAAAAACCGCATGAGATGCGGTTCTTAGCGGCGGCAGCCGCGCCGCGGGCTACCGCTTAAGTGGAAACTAAGCCTAAAGCAGAAGACTGGAGTCTCTAAGGAGCAAGCGCACCATTGATAGACAGCTACACAATCCTATTCTGAGGGTTTGAGAAAGGTCAGATTTTAAGGAAAATTTAAGTATGCAATACAATTTTTACTCCAGATTTCCTTTCTGACAGTAAAACAGAAACACATTAGCCAGAACCATGTTCTAGCATTCTTTTGCTTTGATATCACTTTTCTCTTATACCAGCAAATGATGTTTATTGAGCTCATATCATTTCATGTAACTTTAGAACCACATGGATTTTCTATCAAAATCAATCATTTTTTTTTATTTTAAAATGACGTCCATAAAACAGTTTACCATGGTTAACCAGTAAGAAAACATTACATTAATAACCAACACATCTTCACAGTTTCCTCTCTTAAATAACAGACTCATCCATACTATTTATGACTACACATTTCAGGATACTCAGACCAATGTGTTCAAGCACGTGAAAACGGTTCTGTACTGTTGGAAAAGAAGCAAAAAACAACCCTCATATACACATTACTTTATCTTCATCTATATACAGGCAAACCCAAACATAAAAAAAACCACTACTGGCCTCGCTCCCACCACCAATCTGGATCAACAGCTGGCGATGCTCTCCTCTCTAGTGCCACCATGGTGAAAGGAGACTTGGTAAGGTAGACGTTGCTGTTGATGTCAACCTTACCAATCCCCCTTGCTCCTGGAGGCCACCATGCCACAACACCACCGGAGGATGCGCATGCCCCATGAAAATTAACAGGATGCTACCACTATGATTTTGCTTTGTTTCGACAAATTGTAGTGGAGTACTGGCATTTGAGTTGCAAGGCTAAAGTTCTCAGCTAGGATAAATATGGTGACAGATGGTTTCAGAGCCCCGCATCTTATGGTTGTTCAACTATGATGTAGGAATCTTTTAAGCTGGCTCTGCTCCAAAATGTGCTCTTAATGTCTTAGAAAAGATGAACCTTCCTTATATGGTGAAAAAGCTGATTTACAATCTTCTATGACACATTACACACTGTCAGGGGCGCTCCTAGGGAGATTGATGCTCTGGACGAGCACCAGCCACCCCTCTTCCCCTCGGACTTACAGACTCTGTCCCAACACCCCAACCCCCGGGGAAAGCATCTCTGGTCACTGCCGGGGGGGGGGGGGGGGGGGGGGGTCAATCAACTGTTAAAAGTTTTGTAGTAACCAGTAAATGGCACTAATTGTACATTTAAATGCATTGTTATACATGCTTGTATATTCTTGGGTTTTCCTTAAGGGTAATGACAGGGCCTATTCATTTTTTGTATACAGTGGCTTGCAAAAATGTGGAAAAGGCTTTTCCACATTTTGTCACATAACAGCCACAAACATGACTCAATTTTATTGGAATTGCACGTGAAAGACCAATACAAAGTGGTGTACACGTGAGAAGTGGAAGGAAAATCATACATGATTCCAAACATTTTTTACAAATAAGTAACTGCAAAGTGGAGTGTGCATAATTATTCAGCCCCCTTTGGTCTAATTGCAGTCAGTTGCCATAGACTTTGCCTGATGAGTGCTAATAACTAAATAGAGTGCACCTGTGTGTAATCTAGTGTCAGTACAAATACAGCTGCTCTGTGACGCCCTCAGAGGTTGTCTAAGAGAATACTGGGAGCAACAACACCATGAAGTCCAAAGAACACACCAGACAGGTCAGGGATAAAGTTATTGAGAAATGTAAAGCAGGCTTAGGCTACAAAAAGATTTGCAAAGCCTTGAACATCCCACGGAGCACTGTTCAAGCGATCATTCAGAAATGGAAGGAGTATGGCACAACTGTAAACCTACCAAGACAAGGCCGTCCACCTAAACTCACAGGCCGAACAAGGGGAGCGCTGATCAGAAATGCAGTCAAGAGGCCCATGGTGACTCTGGACAAGCTGAAGAGATCTACAGCTCAGGTGGGGGAATCTGTCCAGAGGACAATATTAGTTGTGCATTGCACAAAGTTGGCCTTTATGGAAGAGTGGCAAGAAGAAAGCCATTGTTACCAGAAAAGCATAAGAAGTCCCGTTTGCAGTTTGCCACAAGCCATGTGGGGGACACAGCAAACATGCGGAAGAAGATGCTCTGGTCAGATGAGACCAAAATGGAACTTTTTGGCCAAAATACAAAACGCTATGTGTGGCGGAAAACTAACACTGCACATCACTTTGAACACACCATCCCCACTGTGAAATATGGTGGTGGCAGCATCATGCTCTGGGGGCGCTTCTCTTCAGCAGGGACAGGGAAGCTGGTCAGAGTAGATGAGTTGTTTCCTAGCCTGTACCTGTATGTACTATACTGTGTTGTATCTCCACTCTAATGTATTGTACAGTGCTGCGTAATATGATGGTGCTATATAAATCAATTATAATAATAATAAAAATTAGCATATCTGTAGGTTGGGGTTGAAGCTTGGAGGCTGAAAAAAATTAAATGACTCTAAATTTAGACTTTTGCATCTTCATAGCATACCATTGTGAGTATACAACAAAAAAAAGCCTAAAACAACAATGATCCATTAGTAAGATGTTTGCCTTGCTATGAACTCTATGATTTATTGTTAATGACTTAAACCACCTTGTCTAATAAATCTTTGACCGGCACAGGGAAGGGTTGTATCTGGAGTTCAAGAAAAGGTTGTTGACGTAATGTTCCCTTTTAAATTAAGTTTAGAATAAGACTCAAGGTCCTAGTCTAATATACATGTACTGTATTATGTTTAAAAACGCATATTGTTAATATATATTCTATATATTCAATCTATCTGACACATAACATACATGTCTTATACATAAGAACACATCATTCCATTGTTCCCTATCTCAGAAGTAGATGGCAAAACCATGAAGATTGTCGTACAAAGATCAATGGGCGTGATTTTTGGTGCCCGAATGGCTGGCGCAGGTAAGCTACCTCCAGTGTAGCTTGGGGTTACCAATTTGGGTTGTTAAAAACTACCCCGAGACACACTCAGGAATACCACTAAAGAGGTTTATTAGGATGGATGAACTGCCTTATATACTCAAATATAAGCTGAGCAACCAAAAAGTCACCCTCAGCTTATACAGCCGATATCTTCCTGCCACCGTGCCTTTGTGTGGCAGCATTTACTTTGCATGGTGACTCCATCCAAAATAATAAGTAATGAGATTTATCTAAAAGTTACGGACATGTCCGTTATTTATTAGATGGATTTTTTGGCCGATTTAAGGATTAGATTTGTGGAAGTTTGGTCGCCGTGAGCATGCACAGAGGTCGATCTGCTGCCAAATTGCCTGCACATTTCGCCCGTCTATAGCCAGCTTTAGGTGCACATTTTGCGCTGATTCACACTGAAGGGGTGCACTGAGGTTCCAGCAGAGTGTCCCATGCAGTGCAGTCTTGCATTGTTGTCCATTGCATTTTCCCACCCATTCAACGGAAATCATCCAGACTACAATGCACAGCATGCTACATTTCTAAATGCACATAGTAGTGGGTTAGGTCACTTTCACAATAGCTGCGTTGCTTTGTAGTTACCGCAACACAGCTCGCTAGCATTACCGCATGGGTAATGCATAATGTCCCCTGCGGTGAGCGTTTTTTTCAACCACAGCGCAAACTTCTTCCATACACAAGTATGGGAGGCATAATGCAGCACATTGCTGTAATTACAGTGCTTTGTGTACCCGTGATATGCTAATACGGGTGTTGCGTGTAAGGACCCTCATTATTCATTGCTGTGAAGTTTGAAAGTGAGTTTGGGGTGTTATTAACATATAATGTTACCCTGTAAGAAAAGCATTTATTTGTTTTATCCCTTAGCTGCTGCATTTCCCACCCTAGGCTTATACTCAAGTTTTTTCAGGTAAAATGAAGTACCTTGTGCTTATACTTGAGTATGTACAGCCCAGGTGCCCAACCTGCGGCCCTTTGGGTGTTCTTCAGTTGCCCCCCTCAGTCCTCAACTTGCGGCCCTCGAAACCTAACTGTTAATGCACAGTAACACACATGTCCACTGATCCCCATCTGACTCGTCTTCACCTGGGATATTCTTAAGCAGAAGACCGAGGGACTTGCTCAGGCGTCGCCTGGGTCTCTGATTGGCTTTATGTGCATTACAGTATTACAGTGTTACCTAATGCTTGAAGTATAAGTTACACACGTTTTATTTAAAAAATTAAAAACAATGTCTTTTAGCAATGCCTGCTGTCATTTATTTTTCATTATAAAATGCTTATACAAGTCAGTATAGAGTGAAAATGTTATGTGCGGCCCTTTAGTGATGCAGAGGCCCACACTTGTGTACCCACCACTGATGTACAGTATTCCAGGATCTATAGGCAGGGGTGCACATAATTGGTACAAAACTAGCTAGCTATATACCTGCATTATTGTTACAAAGCTCATATGTGTACTAACAACTTGGAGGCGCTCCGTGTCTGGGCGGCCGCAGCTAAATGTTACATGTATACAATTTATGTCACTTAGATAACTGCAGGGAAACATGAATAACTATGAAAGGTTGCAGTTAGGGGTGTGGCATTGGGAATGTAAATTAATCATCCAAAAAAGATTGGACTTCGAAGGGTGTTGGAGATCTGGGGGATGAAAGTTAGAGTAGGCATATGTATGGGTAAAACCTGACAAGAGAAAAGCACTGTGTGACAGCTGGAAAATGACTATGAAAGCATGACATTTGGACTGCAGGTTGTCTCAGGGAGTGAGAGGTATAAGATCTGGGGGTTTAAACAGTGTTGTACTGTGAGAGTTACATTTGACCCAAAGCCAGCTGGTGACCTGTGGATGGAGACAGCTAATCGGAGGATCAGTCAGGAACAGGGAGGTCCATCTGCAGCAGAATCTACCATGCAGGAGGCTGATGCAGAGGACAGTGAGGAAGACAGTGAGGAATACCACGCTACATATGGGGTGAGTAACACACATTATCTGGTACTCATCTGAGGAACTCACTAAAAAAGTTATGTGCACCCCTGGTTATAGGAATCATTGACGTTATTATTATATCATGCCCGTTTTTTGTATTCAGATATTTATTACAAAATATAAGAAGCGCATTTATTTTATTTTTCTAAGGTGTGTTTGCATTGAGTGCAGGATAAACAAGTCTCATCCTGTTGTCCTCAAGCTAGGATAATTCTTATCTCCTGACTGGAGCTTAGCAGGTTTGTGCCAAACTTTTCGTGTTGAAATCAAGTTGGGTTGTTCTTCAGCCTCAGTTTTCATTGCGTAAACTATACAAAGTGCAATTTTTTTTTCAGCAGTTGCCCCCTGTTTAAATAAAGCACAGAGAGAACAAATGAAAGCGACCTTTGACCTACTGATAATACTGACCTTTTAGTTAAAGGATAACCAGAACTGGAATAAAAGTATATTACAGATGTGGCAGTTGCATTAGATTTGCTCAAATGTTCACTTTACTGTGTAGAGTATATATTCCACGAGCTCCATTGTACAGAAAAGGAAGATAGGATTGGTTTGGAGGTCCAGCCGGGGGGGGGGGGGGGCAACCTTGGCTCCTGGATCTGGAAACAGAAATTGTGTAATTAGATTGATTCAGGATGAAAAAATCTAAAGGAAGAAAAAAAGTTAAGGTAAGTTGCATTATGTTATTATTTTTGTAATGGCTTTAACATGGTAAAATGTTACCGAGTTATGAATTCAGTTTCTTTTTAATCTGAGGCTTGAATACATAACAATGAAATTTAGACACTATATCAAGTAATTCCTGCAGCCTGTGCCGTGGCAACTTACTATATTTAATCTTTAAAGTTACTGCATTTTTCAGACTGTGAGGTGCACCTGACCATAAGTTGCACCCAGTTTTTAGAGCAGGAAAACCAGAAAAAAATATTCAAAGTGTTCAAATCAATTGGGGAAAGATCCCCTGCCGTAACAACTTCAGCCACAACTGAGCTGATGTCACTAGAGAGCACACTTTACTGCAGATCTTCCTCACACACAGGAGGAGGGGTGGGAGGCGCAGGGGAAGTGTCTTACATGTCTCCCCTCTAGGCTGAGTGTGTGAGTGCAGCTTTTCCACACACAGCTCTGAATTGCTTATATCAACAGGGTTCTGCTGATATAACCAATATGTCACAGGTGAACCACGAGAGCAGTGGACCCACTGTGCCACCAAACAAGCATAAACCAGGGCCCAGAGTCTAAGGAGCCCCGCGGTATTCACCCCATGGAACTTTGCTGTGGGGAGCCCCCATGTTGCGGTCCCTAGCTACACTAACTTGGCAGCGGCTGACAGCAGAATATCCAAAGCGAGGTATCAAGACGGCAGGCAGAGACGTAGTCAGACAGGTGATAGTCAGGGCAGGTGGCAAATGGGGTAGTCAAAGACGGTCTATGAAAGGTCCTGGTCCTCTGCGGTTTTGGAGGAGACACAGCAGAAATGGTAGAGAGCATCACTGCAGTCACAGATCGCTGGGTGACACTGCGATCTGTGACACAATACAGATCAAATGGGAGAACCAATCTATGGCTGCATCTCCCAGCTGATAGCCCCTACACCTCCCCGGCTAATCTTCCTGTCGGGAGAGCTGGTGAGGAGCCAAGGCACGACCACTTGTGGCCGAGTGGTATTCGGACAATAAGACACAGGCACTTTTTGCCCCTGATTTTGGGGGTGAAAAAGTGTGTCTTATTGTCTGAAAAATACGGCAAATAAAGGCCAATGAAATAGATAAAGACCAATTTGCTAGGCTCAGTAACCCACCCTACTGAACTTACTATATTCAATCTTCAAAGTAAAGTAATGGTTAATGAAATAGATAAAGACCAATTCCTAGGCTCAGGAACCCACCCTGTTCAACATTTTTTTTGCATGTTGTGCTAAATCCTTCATTATCATAGCAAACCTTGAAATGCAATGTGAGTCTATAGTATTTACCCTCCTCCCACCCAAACCTCATAGTTAAGGGTTGTGTGGGACAATAGGTTTATAATGAAACTTTTCTGCCATTTTTAATATACGAAGTGGCTCCAGTTGTGTTTCCAATAATACTCTCCTTATTGCACCCCTCTGATTCTAGTTTCACGTTGCTACTAAAGGCTTCAAGGTCACTTTTTGAACTTTGAGACGAAGCCCTGACTCCTTAGTAAGGGTGGGAACATAGCTAAGTATCCAAAAACTCAGCTAACTTTGCCAATTTGTTCCAATCAAAAGGAAAATTACTGGTGGAATCCTCCAAAATAGTTTCCTGCAAAAAAAGTGATACCAATTTAGTTCAGAATAATTGAGTATTTGTAATTATGTGTTTCATTCATAAATTAAGCCTATACAGGTGATTGTGCAATGAATCAAAGAATGTGCCTCACCCAACAACTATGTTAAATGGATAAATGCCCTAACAGAGGAACACCCCTATATATAACAACTAAACTGGGCTTTTTATGCACAGAAACTTAAAAAGAAAGGTGGTCTTTATTTTACATCGGACCAAAGTATATATATAACAATTCGTTTCTAAATAACAATTAGCTTATAATAAGTGGTAAGTGATAAAAACCATGTATTATATGGTAATTATTGTGATTTATAAGTATGTACTATGGTAAGTAAAATAAAGACCTTTTAATTCAACTTTTCTATATTGAGTTTCTGTGCCTGAAAAATCAGGTTTGGTTGTTATACATAGGGGTGTTATACATAGGGGCATTTATCTTAGTGTTGCATTCTGAAGGTAGCCATAGACGGTACAACCACCGGGCAAATTGGGTGCTTCCTGGACAGATCGACCCGAATCGCACCACAAGTTGGTTTAAATGGTGATCCGACATGTTGGTAAATTTCTGGTCAGTCCCATTACTTTGCATGCAAAGTAATGTCTGCCACACAAAGGGTGCCCGCCGATTCTCTGAGCAACCAGCTGCAGCGTGATGACATCACTATCTATGGTTATCTTTAGTTCTGTGCTTTAAGACATTATTGCTTGAGTGAACTTTGGGTGGCGCTGTTCTGTTGCTCTTTGGGGGGTATATTTCATTTTAGACCATAGGTTTTACATAAGTTACATTGTGCCATTAGCTAAGATATAAATAATATAAACTATAGTAACTTCTTACTTAAAAAAAAAGCATTGTGTGTTATGTATCGATATTTGTTGAATTTAATAAAATATTATTATTAAAAACAAAAAAAAAGCAAACAATGATAAGAACCTTTTTTTTTGGAATCTTACTGTCTGTATTAAACAGCAAAACTATTGATAGTGAAATTTATTTTATGTAGCTAAAGTTACTTTACAACATTAAGAGTGATAACTCTTGAACGTTTAGGTGTAGAAACAAATCTAAACTTTTGAGAATATATGTATATATGTACTTTATATATTAAAGGAATACAAAAGAGAATAAACAATGTATTTGACTTGCTGTCAGGATTCATGTACTTGTACAGCTAGCAGAGTCAACTGTCAATCGCCATGCACAATGTGTTTTATGCACCGGCCACACAGGGACATTACATCCAATAGTCTTAGCTGCTGCCTGGTACTTTAGTTAGGAGTTTCTGTTATTCCAGCCAAATAAATGAAGATAAAAGGTTTATAGTATAGTTTGTAGTATAATACCTTTTCTCTTGGGCAAGTTATACAGGTGACAGAAAGAAGAATTAAACATTTAGTAAGAAATACTAATTCATACAAAGAAATCTAATTATAGTAACATTACAGTATATACACCTTCTATTTAACTGGTTGTTTTCCCTACTAGAGTGCCCCTTGCATTTCATAAGCTGCATGTGAAAATAACAGTTTTGTTAAAGTTACAGCAAAGAAAATGAAATTTTTTTCAATTCAAGGGCTGAGCTTCTGTTTCTGGAGGCTACTTACCCTTAAAAATTTGGTAAGCAGTTATTTTGGAGTAACAGTTCTGACAGCAGCCAGACATTGCACAGTCAATAAAGTTTATAAGGTATAATGAAAACTACAAAGACTGTACCACTGCAAGTTTCCATGGCGTTATCCCCTCCATCGGCAGCCCCTCCACTAAGTGCATTCCTTTACAGGGATGTCAATGGAGCCGAAACAGATACCCGTCCAATGCACCAGCTGTCTTTATGGAGCGGGTCCACCGGTCAGAAGGTATAGTAGCGCAGTACGTCAACCCTTGTTCGACAGACCGTCTAAGCATCATGGAGGCAGGTGGGCAGGTATCTATATCAGCTCCGTTGACATGCCTGTAAAGAAATGCCCTTAGCACAGAGGGTGCCGATGGAGCTGATAACGCAGTGGAATCATACCCTAAGTTGTTAACTTGAGTGCACCAATTTCTTTCAAGGTGGATTGTGACTTCGGGGGTACTGAGTGTCAGAGCTTTGCCAGCACTCACCAGTCTCTCCTTCTATTGTCCCTCCTGTTACTCCTGTTTTGTACTCACTATCCTGTCTGTTGGCAGTCCTGACCCTGCCTTGACCTGACTACACTTCTGCATCCAGTACTGTTAGTGCAACAGTGGTTGTCATCAGCCTTGTTTGTTTGTGGTCTCCTTGTCCTTTGTCAATCCCTGTCCCAGATATCATATGTTTGAGCTCTGATCTGGGGGCACTTTTTCCTATTCCACGGTCCAGGCCCTTCACCCACCTAAGAATGTTGCTGTTCCAGACTGCTATTACATTCCTGGACTGTGTTCAACTAGCATCCCAGGGGTTAACTTAAAGGGGACACCGCCCCAAAATAGGTGACACATTTATGGCATTCAGGCATACTAGACCATGTTAAAATATTACTTACATCTGAGCCCATAGTGATAGTGCAGTGCTTCTCCATCATCCTAAAAATATACTTAAATATATATATATGAATGGTATGATAATTGTTTTCAATGATGAAAACTTATCTCCGTAGTCTTGGGGAGGAAATGTTCATAAGTCAGTTACCTCTCCATTCCCAGCTCTGTCTGTCTGAGAGGAGAATTCCGGGGGAATCATGATTTACCGATTACAGATAGGTTCTTTTTATCTTTTTATACACATTGCAAGTATAATAGGAGGTGTGACAAGAAAATGTTTAGAGCTTGGTTTAGTTTATTGCATCGTACTCTGAGCCATGGATATGACATGGATTAATGCATCTAGACCAGTCATGTGCAAACAAAGGCTCTGGGGCCAGATCTTGCCTATTCTTAATCCGGCCCGTTGTCATCTTAGTGAAAAGACTCTCTGGGTCCTGTCCACTCCTTCCCTTCAATGATAATGCCTATAGCAGTCATAAAAATAAAATCAATTTATTTTACACTCTACGTCGTTAAAGTCCCCATGGTTCTTAGGGATATTTCTAAAGAAAATATTGTTTTTAAAATATTAAAAACTTCACAGAGAGAGTTTTGTCATTGCAAGCCACTATATGGCACCCCCAGTGGTCACTGAGATACTGCAGTGAATTAATCCCTGGAAGCCTGGCAGATAAATATGGAATCTCTCTTAGGATTCCAGGGAACAGCAGATAAGTATATTATTTAAGGATTGGGGAGCGCTACACCAGTCAAGTTAAGTCAAATTTTAATTTTATATATTTACATCCCCTTTACGAAATACGCAGTTCACAGCAAGTTGCCAATAAGAATATACATGCCTCTTGTATTTTGATAATATTTGCTTACCCTGCATTTGGGGGGCAGTGAATTACACCAGGAAAGAAATCCACCTAAATAGAATCTACTGCCATAAATCCTTTTGGTGATAACCCAACATTTTAGAAGCCTATCCTGAGAGTGCCCTTCTACTAGCCTAGGATTTAATCATTAAAATCTTACTATACAATTTCTGTACAATTAACTTTTCTTCTACCAAAACCATGTAATATGA